>UESW01003608.1:0-43618 GCA_900491605.1 Calamus simplicifolius
CAGCACGGCCTCACAGGTGTCTTGCATCTGGGGCTATATCTGGTGCGCGCCACCGCTGGATATGACCCGCACAGTAGCGGGCAGGTGGTGGACCGTTTAGATTCACAACGTTTAAATTCACAATAAGTTATAACTTAAATTTATTTACTATCAATACATTTATGCTTAAATTTTTAAAATCATATAAATTTAATTTGTTAATAAATTAATTAAAATCTCAAATAGACTTGATATTATAATGAAATAAGGATATTTTTATCTTTTTATGATCCTAGTTAATCTTAAAATCAATAAAAATTATAAAAATATTAATTTATACCAAAAAAGTGCCTTTACGTTAATTTTTAAATAAATATTAAAAAAATGTGCTTTTACGTTAATTTCAATTCACGTTCCAATCGGCATCTCTCACGTCGCAGTTCATTATAGAGCAGCATGAATGCCTTAAAGCATGTTTATCTTCTAGCTCTTGTAGGAATATTATTTTTTTGGACATGCTGGACATATACTATAGATCATTATAGAGCAGCATGAATGCCTTAAAAGCAACTTAAATTCAAATTTTTTCAATATTTTTAATTTCATTCAAGTAATTAATTTCATCATGCCTGCCTTTACTTTTTAACAACCGAAAATACTGCCAACCATACATTATTTCAAAATTCTATTTAAAAAAAAGCGGAGTTATTTCTTGGGCTCTCTTTTTTTGGTTGTCATTTTCCAAGCTCTTTCCCGAGCGTACGCTTCAGTATGAAAGAAAAAGCTCCTCCACCCATTTTGCCCGTAAAGCCCAAGTGTGACTTGAAATCCAGCTGATGCTCACAGGGGGGGTTTGGCTTGGTTCCCCTCATCCCCCTCCCTAAGTGCACCCCTTCCCACCTTTTCAAGTGTGGCGTTTTGTGCTTCCATACAGAAAAGGTGCTTGGAGGAATTCCAACCACTAGAAGAGATTAAGTGAAGGAATAAACCTAAGGGACACTGAGCTCTTCTTTTTTCTTTGTCAGATATATGGTTACTTAATTGAGCTACTTGATATGTGATCACATTTCTAATGGGCAATTATATCATGAAGGATTGGTGAGTAAAAGGGACTCGTCTTAACATAATCCCATATCATGTAGCTTTATTTGAGTGTGGTCAGATAATAGAACAAAACAAAGAGCCCTGACGACCAATTTGCCCTTTCAAGCAGAAGAAGTTAACAACTCTATGTTTTTGTCACTCGTCTACTATTGCTCAAGCTGTTGGATGTTAACCTTGCCATCAAACTGATTGGTTTGTGTGGTACAAGAAGTGGGGCCGCCATGTTCAGTGCATCTCAGCTAGAGTGAGCATAGTCCAAATTCTTTGCATTAACTTCGTCCCTGTGCAGTTACTGACACATGGATGGGAAAGAAGCAGAGGATAGGAACTGACATTATCACATGGCCCTTCGTATTTGATTTTAATTTCTAAAATTTTATAATTATTATTTTCACATCTGCTAGATTACCTGAATGTAAAAATAAAATCTTTAGATATTTTTTTTCCTCATCCTCAAAATTATTAATCTCTTAACACGTGGCCCTTCGTATTTGATTCTCCAATGGATATATTAAGATGAAATAAGGATATTTTATCTTTTTATGATCCTAGTTAATCTTAAAATCAATAAAAATTATGAAAAATTAATTTATACAAAAAAAAAGTGCCTTTACGTTAAATTTTTATATAAATATTAAAAAAATTGTACATTTACGTTAATTCCAATTCACGTTCCAGTCGGCATCTCTCACGTTGCAGTTCATTATAGAGCACAGTATGAATGCCTTAAAGCACATTTGTCTTCTAGCTCTTGTATGAATATTATTTTTTGGACACGCCGGACATACACTGTAGATCATTATAGAGTAGCATGAATGCCTTAAAGCAACTTAAATTCAAATTTTCATTCAACATTTTTAATTTCATTCAAGTAATTAATTGTAGGTTGACAAAACTATAACTTTTAAAATATATATTAATAGACACTAAGGTATTGCAGTCAAAGATCCACTAAAAATCTAAATATTTGGGTATAGTTAAGCAAAAATAGATGAAGGATGCAGTTGTTGATAAGGAAAAAAAATTTGTTTTAACTCAGAGTTTATTCAATGAATTAAAAATTTATTTAGAGTGGATGATAAAAAATTTATGTGGTTTAGTTTTTTATGTTGGATGGATCAAGTTGAGGCCAGGTTAGGCTTTTTTTTTTTTTTTGGTTAAGCCAATGTGGTTCTAGAGGATTTAGGGCCGTGTTAGGCTAGCTTTGGTTGACAAACATAAAACCAGGATCGGATCCAAATTTAGATTGAGTCCTATATTTTTGAATCTGCTACAACCTATAGCTCTTCCATGCAGAGATGAAGATGGGTCTAATATAGCTACGAATGGTCAGGTAATTATTTGACCCAACATATTTGGTCATCCCCATCTTCGTCTAAAAAACTTTCAATCTTCTTATATTTCAATTTCTTGTGTACCTTTCCATTATCATAGGTCAGTTAAAATGGTTGGAGGATATTTACGGGGAAGATTATGAACTGAACATCAAGTTTAATTTTACCACTCCCAAATTGAATACCTTAGCACGGTAGATAAATAATTTAATGGAGTTGCAGTGCTGAAGGTCATAATTGTATCTGCTAAAGTCCATGTGGGGCATATCTCCAGTAGATGCTGTCTGCACCAATAGATTATTTACTTACTATGTTTGTTTCTGCTTGAATACCTTTATTGAGGAAGTAGATGTACATCATTGTCAATTGCGAAATGCTTGCATTTACCAGAAATACATCGTTGTATTTGCTAAAGTCCATGTGGGGCATATCTCTTGTAGATGCTATCTGCATAAATAGATTGGATCTCAAACTATTTGTTTTTCTTCTTATTTACCATGTTTCTTAATTGCAAAGCTGAAACCTTTTGATAATATTTCTGATTTTCATCATTCAGAATTTATTTGGAAATGGCTTTGTTATTGCGGGTGGCATGCTTAAAAATTTTGTTTGTTAGGATAATTTTGCATCTTTAAATTGTTTATCCGATTCTTTTTTTTCCATTTCCAGTAGTCTTTGTTTTTTCTTTGGCCTTTTTCTTTTTTCTCTGAAGGCTAAACAGACCTACAAGGTAAGCATCTATCAATTACTATATTGTCTTTTTCCCCTCCCTTTTAATGGAATTCAAATCATGGTTTCTAGTGCCTGGGTGTACTTGTCCTTTCCAAGCCAGTACCAGCAGCACTTGGTAAAAATGCATTCTTGTGCCAATGCCACTTAAAATCATTTATTCAGATGATGATAAACACCACAGTAATGTATAATTCATCAATCCAAAACTGATAAGGATCTTTTCCAATAAACTCAATTTTTAGACTTGGTGTTGCAACAGAGAATAGAGTGGTTGTGGAAGGGGAGGACGATGTGGAAGGGGAGGACGATGAGGGAGGAGTGGCGCTCCTCGGCGAGGGACCAGATGTCCTCGTGCATGGCGCTGGGCGAGAGAAGGCGGTGAGGGGCTGGATGGAGATGCCGGCGGCGTGCTGCTCGTAGCTATCGAACGCGGAGATGATGTTCTCGGACTGGGCCTGCCCGTAGGGGAGGTCCCTGCCGCTCCGGTGGCTGTCGTTGTTGGAGTCGGCGGTTTGTGCATGATGACCATGGTGGAGGCGCGGCCGGTGAGCTCCACCAGGTGGAGGGTGCAGATGAAGATGGGGGAGCGCTTGGTGGGGTTGGACAAGTCCAACAGCCTGGTGATGGAGTGCATCTGCCGGGTGTGTGGACGCAGGCCAGCATCCGGAGCTCGGCGTCCGGCCTCGACCGCTCCAGCTGCCCCCGCTGAGCGCCCGGTCATCACCGAGTAGAAATCTCTAGCGACCAACTGGATAATTAATCAATCAATCGACAAGAAATTAAAAGAGAGTTAGGAGTTGATGAATTAAGAAGCTGAAGAAACTGATTTGAGGAGGAGCCAAGGTAAGGTAGGTGAGGCGAGATAATTAAGTACTCGGTTGTCCGTTCCGATTTTGAAGAGGATCATCACGAGGGGGCCCTTGGCGGTGGCGAGGAAGCCATGACTTTTGCAATATAAAATACAACTTGTTCAACAAAATAAAATAAAATAAAACTTGGATGAAAATGAAACGAAGCCCACATGAATCCATCTCCTTTATTTAATTAATATTTAATATATTACATTAAAATTTATTACAGTATATAATACATGCTGCAAATTCAAACCTAGGATCAAGACGATACAATTTATTTAAAAATGGAGAGAGATTATTGCTAGTTCTGCAATGAACTAGCAGCATGATAATGCAGCAAGGAGGAGTCCTCGGAGGACAGCACCCATGCTCCGTCGCTTTGGCCGCAATCTCCACGAAAAGATACAAAATGACAAAGATGATAATGATCATTGTTGGTTGGATATTGGTCGCCATTATTCCTCCCTATTTAGTATAATATAAATTAAACGGCTTGTATTCATCAACACTTCAAAGCAAAAAAAAAAAAAAAACACCAATCCTTATGTGTTAGAGGAACTCACCTTGCCCATCTTGCAAACCGATTAGTTCGTTTTTTCTTTTGGAACAGGGGAGGATGTTCGGGCTATGCGTGCACAAGAAATGCCCCCTCTATTTATAGAGGATCGAGGATCCTCTAAGCCCATGGAGGAGGGGGTCGAAAGGACACGACGAAAGCATTTGGAGGAACCTGACGGTGAGAGACTCGGACTGACTGATTGCGTGCAGTGGGCCAGGAAGACGCGGTTTGCCATCGGCACAGCTGTCTTTTTTTTTTTAATTTAACATATGGCCATCACATAATTCTGATGTAAAAACATGAATCCCAATGACACGGAAAGTTGGCAGCCTTATTCATGCCATGCTCGTGACCCCTACTGGTGTTCTTTGAGAAGATGTAAGTTATAGTGTGAACCCATGGAAAAGGATCTCAATCAATCTCAATCTCTCTCTCTCTCTCTCTCTCTCTCTCTCTCTCTCTCTCTCTCAATCTAGGGCATGGCTTTTTCTTCAGCTAGGTCCACGTAATTTCAAACTCTAGTCTCTGCTTGTCAATCCTGCTGCAACCTGCTTCCATGTGGGAGTGGCCAGAGCAATCATGCAAGAAGCACATGGGAGCCAACTTCAATTTATTATATTAAAGCCTGATACCAAACCAGGGCGGCAAGGCTATCTATGGAAGCTACACTTCAAACGGCTAGCTTTTATTAATAGGCCAAAGTAGGAGAGATACATGCAACCAACCCTACTAAATGTCTTGCTTTTTCACTTTGATGGGAAAGACATGGCAAAACTACTCGGATCGCATTAAGTATCAACATTCACAGCCTATACTATCAGCATCAAAGTTGTCTCTAATATCTATTTATGGGTACAATAACTAAGTTTCATGTAGCTCGGGATGCAAATTAGCCTCTTTAAGCTCTGATGATTTGGGCTCAGCGGAAAGACCTCAGGCATCCAAGGATAGACACGGGACACCAACCGAAAAGCCATACAACCACTCCCGCGGTGAGCTTTATAATGGAATCAAACTCTGACATTTCACGTCACATGACAGCACTACCAACCAACAAAAACTCTTTTCCTCCTTTATTTTTTATTTAAATATTTCAAATGTACCAACTTACTTCATTTACCTATCTTTATCATAGACATTTCGTTTCCATTAGTCAAGTCAGGCAACTTTTGTATGAACCTTTAAATTTCTACTTTTAACCGATTTTAAAAGTCTTAATTTGAATTTATCTTACTCTATTAATTAATAATTTAAACTATATCTAAGTGCCAGCAAATCAACTAGGTATACAAATAATATTACAAAATACTAACTTTTCTTATGTAAATTAACTTGTTAAAATGAATAGGATAAGGTTTGTATCATCCTGAACTATTCTTCAACCCTGTCAAACTGATATATTGTTAATATTAAACATCTATGATTGAGGGCTGCATCATTATAATTCAGATGTCATTAATTCAAAACTTGAAAACAATTTCTTTACAAATAGGATAAGGTTTTCAAATGCCACCAGCGATGCTCAAGACACAAACATGTAATGCTTAGAAGAAAAAAATGGGACCTAATTTTTATCATAAAAAATTACTGTCCCATCTCAATCTTCGCTAGGAGAGCCAGGTCGAGACACCGAAAGGAGCTCACATGAGGCCTATTTTTTTTCTGTCAGACATGATCTTATATAAATCTTGGATGGTCAGTGGCAAGGTATGGATCGATCCTAGCTGTTCCAGTGAAAGCCATGGGATTTCTTCGTTGGATTATGTACCAAGAAGCTACTGACTCCCATGTGTCATGCACCGGCAAGCAGCGAGACTCACGGGGAGTCATTATTGTGTGAGACCCACCTCGTGAGACTAACCAACAACCTCTTAGAGCGAAATTTCTACAAGGCCTGTCAAATATGGTACTTTCATGCATGCACTGTAAGGCCTCATTGGATGATAATAAGGTGTCTAGCTAGCATGAGGCCAATATACTATGCAATGCATGGCATTTTACCCCCATAGAGCTTGGACAAAACTGACCCATTAATGGCTTTCTCAGTACTCATCTTGCCACATAAACAACAAGAATTGTCTCGCTAATTTTAGATTGGCTTGTTTAGCAATTAAATATCATCATTGTGAGCAATCATGGATGTTCATGTATCTAGCACATTATAATTTAGATTTTGGATCCCTGCAAGCTATTCTACTTCGTTTAAGTACCAAAGTGAAGGAATAACATTAAATGATATTCATAAGTGGCATTTGTTACATTGGGAATGGATTCTTTCGCTTGCTTTCATGTGAGTTAAAAGACACAAAGATAAGCTTTTGGTCTAGCTTTGGATCTTCTTCCGTGGAGACCAGGGATGTCAGTTTCGTATATTATGAACGAAGAGGATGCTTCATCCTTTCATGGACGAAACACGGGCTCGGCTCGCATCTTTCACTTGTGTTTTTAAAAATAAAAGCAGAACAAAAGCTCCAGATTCTTTGGATTCGGACAGTTTCCACAAGCATTGGTAAAAAGGTTAAAAAATATCTGACCCTCCGTCCGACAGCAACAATCGAGATGCAACTACTAATTTCGATAGGCATCAAAGTAATCCAACTTTTCAAAAGCAGAGACTAGAGAGGACCAAAAGCTTATCCGAATTTCCCAAAGCAGACTAGAGAGGACCCACCGCGCTTGCGATGCAGGCCATAATCCATTGAGCTGTGGCATATGTCGTGATATGAATGCACGATTAATTAATTCGTATGTTTTGTAAATGCTTCGTACAGTAAAGATCCATGCATAAAAACTTTTTTTTTTTAATCATGTGTGAATCTAGGTCCCCTCAAGTTTACGCCGATCAAGCCAAACTGTATGACTTAACGTGCCTCAGACTTATACATGTCATGTTGATATGTGATATTGATGTGGTATAACAATTTTTTTTTGGCCGAATTAAAATAACCACATCACTCATGCGCATCAGGCTTATAATGCTGATATATGATATTGACGTGACATAAAATTTATTTTTTCTGACCGAATTTAAATTACCACATCACGTTTGTTTTTTTGGCTGAGTTATAGCAACCACATCATGTTTGTCTTTTGGCCGAGTTATAACAACCACGTCACGTTTGTTTTTTCTGGCCGGGTTAAAAACTTAAAATAATCACATTATACATGGCATGCTTTGATATTGACACAACGTTTTATTTTTTTCTTGTGCCTTTGCTGTTGTCAATTTCATGTGAGTTAAAAGACACAACGATTGTCTTTTTCACTGTGCTCTTGACCAGTTTTTGTGTCACGTCAATATCACCAAAGGAATTGATGAACCTACTTAAGAGTGGCAGCATATAATAAAACGGAAGCCTAGGAGCTAAAGTGAAAAAGCTATCTTTCGGAAGAAGAGGAGCGGGGAATACGCATTGGTGTGATGTGCCTTCGGTGGATACCACGTGAGTTCAACAATATTTTAAAAATTAGATCGTACAATATATTGATTTGACATTGAGGTTGTGGGTGAACCAATTCGGCTGAATAAATCGGTTTGATCGAATGGGTAAATATTTTCTAGCTTTGTTCAAGTTTTTTATTTTTTTCCTGAAATAAATGGAGTTTTTGCTGTCAAAATTTTTAAATTAGTAAATTATGATAAAAAATTGAAAGTGTTGCTCGCTTTTCTGGTTAATTAATTTATAATATCTTTATAAAAATAATATTTTATTAAAATAGAGAATTTAAAATTATCAATTATTTTTCATTTTTTTCAAATTTTTTTAAACTTTTTTCTTATTCTTTCTCATTTGATTAATTATTTTATAATATTTTTTATAAAACATAATATCCTCATTAAAATAAAGGATCATAGTTTAAACGATGACTTCTCAACAAATTAGATGTTCTAAGAGACACAGTGGGCAAGATGAAGTACCAGGGGGAAATTAATGAAATAATAATATTAGGGCTCTAATTGAGATGGTTTTGTGAGCTTAAGAGAGATTGTGGAGAAGCTTTAATGGAATAATTGTCAGATCTTTATTGTCTTCATTCTACTCATGCCAACCATGTCAAGTAAAGCAAAACGTGGCCGGATCTTTTTTGTCTTCCTATTTTTTTTTTGTTATATCACTTCATCACAATAAAAGTTGAAATGTCACTTCACTTTTTCTCATTGCTCCCAGTCCTCTTTTTGATGCAAACCCAGCAAGTCCTTTTTCAACTTCACCCGTGCCCAATTCGAGTTGCATCTTCTCTTTGCAATGTGGATAAAAATTGATTTAACTATCTATATACTATGTGTGTTGCCACCTAATTTTTGAAGAATCTCATAAGCTTTTTGATTATTTTCTCCCATATTTACACATTAAATATATATTTTTTATATTTATATTTTAATTTCTGAAATTTTATAATTATTATTTGCACATCTGCTAGATTACCTAAATGTAAAAATAAAATCTTTAGATATTTTTATTTCCTCATCCTCAAAATTATTAATCTCTTAACACATGTCCCTTCATATTTGATTCTCCAATGGATATATTATAATGAAATAAGGATATTTTTATCTTTTTATAATCCTAGTTAATCTTAAAATCAATAAAATTATGAAAAGATTAATTTATACAAAAAAGTGCCTTTATGTTAATTTTTATATAAATATTAAAAAAATTGTGCCTTTACGTTAATTCCAATTCACGTTCCAGTCGGCATCTCTCACGTCGCAATTTATTATAGAGCAGCATGAATGCCTTAAAGCACGTTTGTCTTCTAGCTCTTGCAGGAATACTATTATATAGAGCAGCATGAATGCCTTAAAGCATGTTTGTCTTCTAGCTCTTGTAGAATATTATTTTTTTGGATATACCGGACATATACTATAGATCATTATAGAGCAGCATGAATGCCTTAAAGCAACTTAATTTCAAATTTTCATTTAATATTTTAATTTCATTCAAGTAATTAATCGATCATAAGTTGACAAAACTATAACTTTTAAAATATATATTAATAGATACTAAGGTATTGCAGTTAAAGATCCACTAAAAATCTAAATATTTGGGTATGTTAAGCAAAAATAGATGAAGGATGCAGTTGTTGATATGAAAAAAAAATTGTTTTAACTAAGAGTTTATTCGATGAATTAAAAAGTTATTTAGAGTGAATGATAAGAAAGTTTATGTGGTTTACGTGTTGTCAGATTGCCAACATATTGTTAGATTGCATTGTCTGCCAGAATAATTCCAAGAATGTGTTGTCAGATAGAGAACGTGTTGTCCAACATACTTGCCATAATATTTCCAAGAACGTGTTGTCAGACAGAGAACGTGTTGTCCAGCATACTTCCAAGAAGAACGTGTTGTCGACTAACACTCAAAGCCTCTTCATATTAAATCAATAAGAGTGATGAGGTGCTGTCACGAGGCAGGGAAAGAGCCATGCTGTCACGGGAAAGAGACGTGCTGGTGTTGTCCTGAGGCGAGAAAAAAGATGTCAGCGTCACATGGTCTCAGAAATCATTTGTCAAGTTCTGGACCATTATCATGTGGTGTAGAATTCTTCGGCATTCATGGCTGAAAATTTCTTGAGAGCCTCTGCTGTCATTTTCCAAGAAAGAATTCGATCAGAGGCTCTTTTGGTACCTGGTGAGGGTCGGCGATAGAAGATACTTCCGTCATGCTTCACATTAAGTGTGCAAGAGAGAACCATACACTTTTATCTCACAGCAAATAGATCGATGGATTTAAAAGGAAACTAATTTATTGTCCTGTTCCTTGCTTTTCCGTGCACCTAAGCGAGTCAATTCAATGGAGATTAATTCGACCTTAGATTGCATACGGATCATCGAAAAGAGTGTTCTTCTTAGGTTCAAAGAAGGGCTCAGAAATCTCACCAACAGGCTATCATCTTGGATGGATAAGGATTGCTTTATTAGAAAGGTGTGACAATTGACAACTAGATCTCAGAAATCTCACCAATAGGCTATTATCTTGGATGGATAAGGATTGCTGTATTTAGAAAGGTGTGACAGTTGACAACTAGATCTTAGAAATCTCACCAACAGGCTATCATCTTGGATGGATAAGGATTGCTGTATTTAGAAAGGTGTGACAATTGACAACTAATACTTTACCAAGCACTGGGACCTTGCCTTCACTTTGAATGCGATTAGAAACAAGGGCAAGATTAAAATGAGGATTTCGATAGATTTTTACGGTACTTAGGACCTCTTTGAATTAGGGTTTACATAATGGTTAACTGATAATTATTTAAAATATTCTAATAATTAATCCAAATAAAGCCTTAGAATTGTTTTAATAGTCCAAATATAATCTTATTTAATTGGTATCCAAAAACTTTGCGGGTCGAATGGCTAACCGAGCCAAGCTTCCGAGCATCAATTCCATCTCCTCTGCGAATGTTGTCCCCCTTCAAAAAGAATTATATTATAAAATGATGTTGCGAATGCTTAATGCTCATCACGAGCCCTGCTTAGACTAAAATAGACTAGACGACACGCTTGGAGGCCAACCACGTGAAGACAAATGATTGGCTGAGGATAGTGAAATCACTGCCTTAGTGACACATGGAACATCGGGCATGAAAACTAATTTTTTTATTTAAATATGATCTAAATTTAAAATAAATTTAATTTTATAAAAAAAAATAAAATAAATAAGTTATGTTTATAATTTTTTAAAATAAAAATATAATAAAAGCTATAAGCATTAAAAATAAAGTAATTTATATATTTTTTTAAAAAAATATTTTTTGAATATTTTGTTTTAAATTCAAATTTGATTCAGTTTGAATTAAATTTAAAATATTAAAAAAGTAAAACGAAATCGTATATGATATTTTATGATTCTATTTTTTTTTCCAAGTTTGTTATCTTAAAAAAAAATCCTATCTTAAAAAGGTTAAAGATATTTGGGCCACACAAATCAGCCATGGGTAAATATGAAATTTAGTTTTCAGATTGTAAAATAGCGTGTCTTCTATTTTTAGCGGTCTCTTTTCTTTTCTTTGGACCTCAAGCGAATGGACGGACTGCTTTTATGGCAAACAAGAATAATAATTTAAATAAACACAACACTGAAAAGTTTATTCATCAAGTCAGATGACGCAGATAGCTGATGTTCCTTCACGGCAAAACGATCTTCTGAACCACTAGTTGGATTCTCAAGAATTAAATGCCAGGTGCTACCTTACAATTCACAAGATATAGTATTTAATATATAAGAATTATTATATTTATAATATTTAATATTTAATATTTAATATATAATTGTATTTGATAAATATGTATAATATATATATATAAGGCATAACATATATTTATGGTATTATTAATATTTATTTAATTTTATATTATAATATATATATATCATAATATAATAATAAATATATTTATATTAAAAAATATATTATAAAAATTTTAAAATTTATCAGCATTATATGCATGATGACCTTTTGTTGCTATGAAATATTAAATATAGTAATTAAAAATTTAAAAGTTTAAAAATCGGGGTTGAACTGATTCTTCAGAACTCGATCGGTTCAGCGAACGTTTTGATTTTCATCAGGTTATAAAAAGTTAACTTTACTAATAAAATTGGAATGGACTGATGATCGATTTTTGGTTGGACTGATTCGATTGGCTGATTCAATCTGATTTTTAAAACCATGATAGAGGAGTGTTGTAGTATACAAGGAAATATGGTGGCAATTAAAGTTCCTAATTCCAACTTTCATACCGAACCAGTGGGCTAAGAGGGATTGAACCTAATTGTTGACCCAATTGATGATTTTGATGATTAACAAACTATGTGAGTATAATTTTTGAAGGCTCTGATGATTTTGATTTAGTGTTTCAGCCTATAAGACTATTGAAAGATCAAAATCAAGTGTTACAATGTGTTCTGGATCGAATCTAATGTCTAGGTAAGAATTGCAGACATTAGAGTCGACTCCGAGAATCACAGAGCCGACTCCGGAACTGGCACGGCCATTAGAGTCGACTCCGAGACTGTGAGAGTCGACTCTCACAGACGGAGCAGAAAGTCGATTTTTCTGGCTCCAACCTAGAGTCGACTCCGGGTAAGTTAGAGTCGACTCCGGAAAAGCATCTTGTCGACCCCAGAAAAGCCAGAGACGACTCCGGAAAATCAGTTTGAAACGCCTCGAGCTAGAGCCGACTCCAGAAAAGTTAGAGTCGACTCCAACCCACCTGGAACGAAAAACGAAGTTGCCAGATCAGCTCTAACGGTAACTTTTCTATTTTTACTCATTTCTAACGGATATATTTTGATAGAAGGTACACTCCAACGGATAGTTTTATTCCAAAGAGGTGTAAAAGAAATCTATAAAAAGGGAAGTCTATTGTTCAAAAAGAAAGAGAAGAGAAAAGAAAAATCTGAAAAACTAGAGAGAAAATCTGAGATAGACAAATCCCATTTCAAAAATCCGTGAGCTTGAATCTTGAAAGGAAAACCTTCTAGCTCAAATCCACTCCACTCCAAAAGCTCAAGAGGAATCCAAAGCGTTCAAAATCAAAGTCTTGGACATTTCCCAACTTGAAAAAGGGAGAAAAAGCTTTTCAACCCTTCTCAAAGCTTCAACCGTGAAGAATCGGAGCTGAGGCTTGATTCAATCAAGAGGAGAAGAAGAAGGAAGAAAGAAGCCAAGCCAGCCTCAAGCTCTAAAATCAGGCTTTTCTAAACCAATTTCTAATTTGTATATTGCTCATTGAGGAGCTTTGTATTAAACTCATTTTATTTGTTTGCTAGTTCAATCTGGGGATTGAACTAGAGGAGGTAGTTTTAAACTCGGGACAAGCTTGGTTTAGCTTGGGGGTTAGTTGTGAGCCCGTGAAAAACAACGTGTAGGGTTTTGTGCTGGTAAGCCCGAGTAAAACCAGCTGGGTTCGTTGTGCACCCGGTAAAACAACAAGTTTGAGTTGTGAGCTTGGAAAACAACTCGGCTGTAATCTAGAGAGATTATAGTGTGGACCCAAGTGAATCTTGGGAGTGGACGTAGGTGTTGAATGCACCGAACCACTATAAAATCTTTGTGTTTGCAGTGCTTAATTGTCTCTTCTCTATCTCTATCTTACTACTTTGCTTATTAGTTGATCCTTTCACTTGCACATCTCAATTTAAATTTTTAAAAAGTCTAAATTTTTTAAGAACCCAATTCACCCCCCCCCTCTTGGGTTGCCATCTGGGCCAACAATATATCCATCATTTAAGTTCCTATCATTTTTTAAAAAGTATTACTAAATAATTTATATATAGATATATAATTAAATATAATTANGGATGGTTAATCAGAGGTTATTTGGAAGTTTGGAGGGTTTGGGAAATTTTGGAGAGGATTTGGAAGGATTAGGAAGATGAAATGTCCGTCGGGTCGACTCGTGCCCTAAATAAATCGACTGGGACCACGTCGAGTCGACTCGCGCAATCGAGTCGGCTCGCCTAAGTCACAGAGCACAGACACGAACTCGAGTCGACTCGCTCAGAGAGGGTCGACTCGAGAGTTTCAGAGAAACTCGAGTCGACTCCGATACGCGTCGAGTCGGCTCCGAGACTATTTCAGAAAAAAAAATTGAAATTTCTGAAATGATCCGGATTTGATCTTTGAGTATGATTCAAAATCATTGATTTGAGGATTTGATATGAATTCTAGATAAATTTCCTTAAGATTTTGAGAATTTGAAAGAATTCTAGATAAATTTCCTTAATTTCAAAATTTATTCAAAAGGATTACAAATTCCTAATTCTCCTCTAAGATATTCAAATCTTTCTTCACTTAGGGGTTTTGTTAAGATGTCAGCTAATTGTTCTTCAGTGTTTACATAATCTAAACAAATTTCATCATTAGCTACATGTTCTCTTATAAAATGATATCTAATTTCTATGTGTTTTGTTCTTGAGTGTTGAATTGGATTTTTTGTTAAATTGATTGCACTAGTATTATCACATTTTATGGGTGTCTTATTAGGTTTGATACCATAGTCTTCAAGTTGTCGCTTAATCCATAGGATTTGCGCACAGCAACTTCCAGCTGCTACATATTCAGCTTCAGTAGTTGATAATGCAACTGAATTTTGCTTTTTGCTAAACCATGTGATTAAGTTACTTCCTAAGAAATGGCATGCACCACTTGTGCTTTTTCTATCAATTTTACATCCGGCATAATCAGAATCTGAATATGCAATTAGGTTTAATGTGAGTCTCTAGAATACCATAAACCTACATTTTTGTTCCATTTAGATATCTTAAGATTCTTTTAACAGCTATTAAATGTGATTCTTTAGGTTCAGCTTGAAATCTAGCACACAAACATACTGCAAACATTATATCAGGTCTACTTGCTGTTAAATAGAGAAGGGATCCGATAATACCTCGATAATACTTTTGATCAACCTTCTTACCTTCTTCGTCTTTGTCTAGCTTGCATGAAGGACTCATTGGTGTTCCAAGGGGTTTCATTGTTTCCATACCAAACTTTTTGAGTAGTTCTCTTGTGTACTTGGTTTGGTTGATAAAAATTCCCTCCTTGCATTGTTTGATCTGGAGTCCAAGGAAGAAGTTGAGTTCTCCCATCATGCTCATCTCGAATTCTCCCTGCATTAACTTTGCAAATTCTTGACAGAGAGATTCGTTAGTAGCACCAAAAATAATGTCATCTACGTATATTTGTACTACTAGTAAATCTTTACTTTTTCTTTTTAAAAACAAGGTTTTATCAACATTTCCTCTTGTAAAATCATTTTCTATTAGAATTTACTTAACCTATCATACCAAGCTCTAGGTGCTTGTTTCAAACCATATAAAGCTTTGTGCAATTTAAAAACGTGATTTGAAAACTCGTGATCTTCAAAACCTGGTGGTTGTTCTACATAGACTTCTTCATTAATAAGTCCATTTAAAAATGCGCTTTTTACATCCATTTGAAATAGGTTAATGTTCATATGACATGCAAATGCAAGTAAAAGTCTAATGGCTTCTAGTCTAGCTACAGGTGCAAAGGTTTCATCAAAATCAATACCTTCTTCTTGACTATATCCTTTAGCAACCAGTCTAGCTTTGTTTCTAATTACTATACCATTTTCATCTAACTTATTTCTAAAAACCCATTTAGTTCCTATAGTTGAATGGTTTTTAGGTCTTTCAACTAAAGGTCCAAACATTATTTCTAGTAAATTGATTCAGTTCTTCTTGCATTGCTAACATCCAATTATTATCTTTTTCAGCTTCTTCTATAGTTTTAGGTTCAATTTGTGAAACAAATGCAAGATGATTACTAATATTTCTCATGTATGATCTAGTCCTTATTCCTTGAGATGGATCGCCTATAATCAATTCCTTAGGATGACTATGTGCATATTTCCAGTCTCTTGGAAGATCTACATCATTATGATCAATATTACATCATCGTCCTTATGTGAATCATTATCTTTAGCTTCTATTTCATGATTAGAAGATACTTCAATATTAAGTTTTTCAAGATCTTTTTCAATTAGGTTTGTATCTTCCTCATCATCAATCTTTTCAGATCTAGTTGCTAAAGATTCATTAAAAACTACATGAATGGATTCTTCAACTACTAAGGTTCTCTTGTTAAAGATTCTATATGCCTTACTAGTTGTTGAATAACCTAGAAAAATTCCTTCATCAGATTTAGCATCAAATTTTCCTAAGTTGTTTTTACCATTATTATGAATGAAACATTTACATCCAAATGCATGAAAGTATTTTATAGTTGGTTTTCTTTCATTCCATAATTCATAAGGTGTTTTCTTTAATATTGGTCTTATTAAAGCTCTGTTTAAGATGTAACATGCTGTGTTAATTGCTTCCGCCCAAAAATACTTTGGTAAGTTGCTTTCACATAGCATGGTACGGGCCATGTCTTCTAAGTTCTATTTTTTCTTTCAACTACACCGTTTTGTTGTGGAGTCCTAGGGGCTGAAAAATTATGATTAATTCCATTTTCAGTGCAGAAATTTTCAAATAAGTGATTTTCAAATTCTGTTCCATGATCACTTCTTAGAGATACTATAGTAGTGTTTTTCTCATTTGTGACTTTCTTGAAAAATTTCAGGAACATCGAGAAAGTCTCATCTTTGTGAGCTAAAAACATTACCCAAGTATATCTAGAGTAATCATCTACAATCACTAGGCCATATTTCTTTCCTCCTAGACTTGTAGTTCTAGTTGGTCCAAATAGGTCCATGTGAAGTAGCTCTAGTCCCCTAGAAGTTGAAACAATATTTTTAGATTTAAATGAACTTCTAGTTTGTTTTCCAAATTGACATGCATCACATATTTTATTATCTTCAAACTTTAATTTAGGTAAATCTTTAACTAAATCCATTTTAATTAGTTTTGAAATAAGGTGTGTGCTTGCATGACCTAATCTACGATGCCACAACCAACTAATATCATTAATGTTAGCATTATCAGAAATTAGGCAATGATACTCTTAGAAGTTTTGTCTGTGTCAACTAAGTATATATTGCCAAACTATATCCAGTAAAAACAATGCTATCATCAATAGAATTAGTTACAGTGCATAAAGAAGATTTAAAAGAAACATTAAAGTTTTTATCACATAATTGACTTATGCTAATTAGATTATGCTTCAAACCATTAACATAAAGTACATCTTCAATAGTTATGGATGGAGTTATGCGAACTTTACCAAGGCCCAAGATTTGACCTTTACCGTTATCGCCAAATGTCACAACTCCACCTACATTTTCTTCTAGGGTGATGAATTCCTCTTTGTCACCCGTCATATGTCTTGAGCAGCCGCTATCAAGATACCACTTCTTGTTTGATCTTTTGGCTACAAGACATTCCTGCAATATCATCAAACTTTATGTTTAGGTACCCAAGCTTTCTTGGGTCCTTCATGGTTAGTAGCACAAAAATTGTTCCTTTCGGAACCCATATTTCTTAGCTTTAATATTTAGCTTGTTGTTGTTTAATGTTTTGCATTCAAAGGATTTGTGACCTTTTTCATTACATTTAAAACAAGTTATATTACCTTGGTTGGCTTTTACAAAAATATTCTTTAGTGATTTCTGTTTTCTTAGTGTGTTATATCCTAGCCCAGCTTTATCAAAAACAGCTTTTTGACTATCTAGGATCATGTTAAGTTTAGTTGAACTTAATGTGAATTTCTCAACAATGTCCTTATATTTTTTAACATCTTTCTTAAGAGAGTCAATTTCTTTAGCTTGCTGTTCTTTATCTAAAGCTAGAGTTTCTATTTCATCTTTTAAGTCTTTAGTTAGTTTGTAGTTTCAGATTTTAATGAATCTAATTCTTGATTAAGATTATCTCTTTCTTTCCTAAGGTCTTCTTTTTCATTAGTTAAGTTCTTAACTTCTAAAGCTAATTCATTTTTACTTTTAGCTAAACTAACATTATCATTTTTCACAGATTTAAATTTCTTTTTCAACAATTTAAAATCTATCATTAGTTCATTAAAAGCTTCAAACATTTCATCAAATGTAAACATCATTGTCGGAGGTTTCGGAACTTACCTCGTCATTGTCGTCGTCGTTGGCCATGAAACAAATATTTGCAACCTCTTTTTGTTCTTCTTCTTCGGAAGAAGATTCATTGCAGTCCATGTTGCAACATATGCCTTCTTCTTTTTCTTGAAGGTCTTTTTCAATTGGACAATCATATCGATAATGCCCCGGTTTCTTACACTCATAACATATCAAGGGGTCTTTCTCTTTGTCCTTGTCCTTATCTTTCTTTTCCTTTTCTCCTTCCATTTGTTTCCAAATTTATGTTTTGGAAGGGTTTCTTTTTCCTCAAAAATCTTTCTAAACTTCTTGGCCAAGAGAGCAGTTTCATCATCTTCATCATCACTATCATCACTGCTGCTCTCTTCCAATTCTGCAGTCTTGAGGGCAAAAGTTTTCCTTCTTTTTGTTTCCTCCTCAACATGCTGCCTCATTGTCAATTCGTGGGTCATGAGAGATCCTAGAAGCTCCTCTAAGGGTAGTGCATTGAGGTCTTTGGCTTCTTGGATTGCTGTGACTTTTGCTTCCCACGATCTTGGCAATGACCTGAGTATTTTGCGAACAAGATCAGCATTAGTATAAACTTTTCCTAAACTTTTCAAACCATTCACTATATCGGTGAATCTAGTGAACATGCATGTGATGGTTTCAGTTTGTTCCATTGTGAACAATTCATATTTATGAACCAAGATATTTATCTTTGATTCTTTTACTTGGTTTGTTCCTTCATGTGTGACTTCCAACCTATCCCATATTTCTTTAGCGGAATTACAAGTAGAGATGCGGTTGAATTCATTTGAATCTAAGGAACAATATAAGATATTAATGGCTTTGGCATTAAGTTGAGCCATTCTCCTATCATTATCATTCCAATCCCTTTCGGGCTTTGGAACAATAGTGCCATCAATAAGGTGTGTGGGTGTACTAGGTCCATTTAATATAACACCCCAAAGCTCATAATCAGAAGCTTGAATGAATATCCTCATTCTAGCTTTCCAATAAGAATAGTTTGAGCCATTAAAGAGTGGAGGTCTATTTGTAGAATGACCTTCAGCAAAACTAGAACCACTTTGTGTTGCCATAATGACCTTTAGCTCTTGATCGTGAGATCAAACTCTAAATGAGCACTATGCTCTGATACCAATTGTTGGCCCAGATGGCAACCCAAGAGGGGGGGGGTGAATTGGGTTCTTAAAAAATTTAAGACTTTTAAGCAATTTAAAATGAGATGTGCAAGTGAAAGGATTAACTAATAAGCAAAGCACAAACACAAGTATATGAGAGATAGAGAAGAGACAAATTAGGCACGGCAAACACAAGATATTTTTATAGTGGTTCGGTGCAACCAACACCTACGTCCACTCCCAAGACTCACTTGGGTCCACACTATAATCTCTCTAGATTACAGCCGAGTTGTTTTACAAGCTCACAACTCAAACTTGTTGTTTTCACGGGTGCACAACGAACCCAGCTGGTTTTAACTCGGGCTTACCAGCACAAAACCCTACAAGTTGTTTTTCTAGGGCTCACAACTAACCCAACACAAGCACTCCGGCTTGCAACGAGGTATGCCAACCTCCACTAATTCAATCCACAGATTGAATCAGCAAACAAATAATAAAGATTGTGTTTGAACAATAAAGTGCTCCCCTTGAGCAGATATACAAATTAAGTACAAAATGATATAAGGTTAGAAAAGCCTGATATTTTGCCGATGGTAGATGCTTGGGCTTTCTCCCTTCTTCTCTTCAACTCCTCTAGAAGTGTTGAATCACGCCTCAGCTAGATTCTTGACCGTTGAAGACTTTTGGAGTTGAGATGAATCTTTTCCCTCTTTTGAAAATCCGCAGATTTGACCTTTGGAACGCACTTGGATTTTCTTCTGGCTTTTGTGGAATGATGAGAAGGAGTAGACGAATCTTTCACTTGGATTTCACTCCTTTTGAATCTCTCTACTTTGAGCTAAAAGATTTTTCTAATAACACTCTGTTTTTCCCTCTTTTGAATTTCTTACTGAATGATTCTCTCAATATATCTTCTCTCTTCTTTCTTTGTTGAATGGCTCCTCTATTTATAGATTCTGAAACAATATAGCCGTTAGAAACAAAGAAAAATAACCGTTATTCAAAAATATATCCGTTGGAGCTGATGTGTCATTCAAAAAATTTCCGCCCAGAAGTCGGGGAGTCGGCTCGGGACTGTGCGAGTCGGCTCGAGCAATCGAATCCAGAACGCACCAAAAAGGGTTCCAGGGTCGACTCGCGAAAGTCTGGGAGTCGACTCGTGACTTTCAGGGGTCGACTCGCGAAAAGCTGGGAGTCGACTCGAGAGGCTCAAAAATGAGTTTCTGCCGTCTGAGTCGAGTCGGCTCGGGTCGGCTCGCGAGTCAGGGGTCGACTCGAGTTCGAGGGGTCGACTCGGAAACTCTCGAGTCGGCTCGGGACTGATACAAAAATCAGAAAACATTCTGATTTGCTTTGAAAATCATCCCAACCAACTTTGAAATATAAATTTGACTTAGATAATGTTGTTTTAACAGTAAAGCTCATTTCAAGCATTTTCATTAATTCATTGATTTTAAAAGATGATATAAAAATCATTTTTGAATTCATAAGTATAGCTCACTGAAACATATATTCAATTGATTCAAGAAACTCATTATATTTTTAATAGTTCATAGTTTCCAATTTGAAATTGAATATTTCATTAGTTAACTTAACATTTCATTTTTAGAAAGTAAAGCAATGTCTTTTGGAAATCATCAAAATCAATAAAGTTGGGGCAATTATGTTTCAATAATTTCTCAACACCAATCATGTATTAGACTAGCTTTGGTTGACAAACTTAAAACCAGGATCGGATCCAAATATTAGATTGAGTCCTATATTTTTGAATGTACTGCAACCTATAGCTCTTCCAATGCAGACGAAGATGGGTCTAATATAGCTACGAATGGGTCAGGTCATTTTTGACCCAACATATTTGGTCATCCCCATCTTCGTCTAAAAAGCTTTCAATCTTCTAATATTTCAATTTCTTGTGTACCTTTCCATTATCATGGGTCAGTTAAAATGGTTGGAGGATCTTTACGGGGAAGATTACGAACTGGACATCAAGTTTAATTTTACCACTCTCAAATTGAATACCTTAGCACGGTAGATAAAAGAATTTAATGGAGTTGCAATGCTGAAGGTCATATAAGAACATGTACAGACAAAGGCCATTTTCCCCTACGCGACAACTCTTCCTTTTAAGATGTTATTTGGTCTGGCCCCCTTCTTTGTTGACCATGTTCGTAACGTTTGCACCAATGACTCACCGCCGGGTGGATTAGACGCTGGTCAAAAACGATCGAGAAACAACCATAAAATCAAAGAGAAATAGTTGCCGATTGCCCAGTTTCAGATTGGGACTTTAGCATGCTTAGCAGCTGCATCTACGAAAGCTTGAATTTGGCACCGAGGCTACAATATACTCGCAAGGCACAACATCAATGATCAAAAGGAGCATGTGGAGCATAGTCATTGGCGCTGGACGATCCCATCGTGCCACCACCATCTCTCACGCTGTTAAGGGCCCGAGAGGCAACGGCCATGTGAAATGATCCAAAGCTGGTCCCCACTCCCCACGCTCATGTTAAGATTCACAATGTTTAAATTCACAATAAGTTATAACTTAAATTTATTTACTATCAATACATTTATACTTAAATTTTTTAAATTATATAAATTTAATTTGTTAATAAATTAATTAAAATCTCAAATAGACTTGATATTATAAAAAGCATCTAGCTCAATTCAATCCTGAATTTCAATCCATTCGTGCCTGGGCCATCCTATCGCCATCAAGAAAACGCGTCGACAAAAAAAAAAAAAAAGATAAGTAGGGGAAGCAAGCTGCTGCTTTCAAATGATTGACGTGAAAGGACAAGAAAGAAAGCAAGCTGATGCTTTCAAATGGCTAACCTAAAAGGACAAGGAGAGAAGCAAACAGCTGCTTTGAAATCGATTGTTGGCCGTCCTTCTCAATATTAAATCCGTTGGGACCGATGGGCCATCAATCTGACACTCGTAATTACTTGACATGAAGGATAAGAAAGTAAGCAAGCTGATCATGCTTTCAAATGGCTAACCTATAGGACAAGGAGAGAAGCAAGCTACCGCTTTGAAATCGATTGCTGGCCATCCTTCTCAACCTTCCCTTGTTAAATCTGTTGGGACCGATGGGCCATCAATCTGACACTCACAATTACTACTTAACATTGACTGCTTGGCCCACCGGATGAAACCGGTATGAAAGGATGCTGGGTATGCCGTTGCTAAAGGTCGGCACTGAATCATGTCTGACACCGTATGGTTCAGACTCATCGTTCCGCTCATGGGTCATGCTCGACCTGGTACGATTTGATTGTACCTGACATAGCTCATCAGAAAATATTTTAACATGATGAGATGGGCATAACATGTTAAAACTAATGGACGATTGAAAAATAAATAAAAAACTCATGTTATTGCATTATCCCACCTTCTATATTTACATGAATTATGTTTCAAGTTAATATAAATTTTCTTAAAATTAGAATTAATTTTTAATTCTAACAATCTTATTCTTTAATAGTAAAAATTAGTTTATTTGAACAAATTTTATATTTCAATGGCAAAGATTAGTTTTTAATCCTAATAAGCTTGGCTTAGTATTATTCTTAATATGCATTTTTTTTTTTTTTTTCTTTTCATTATTATTTATTCTATATTAGGATTGCTTATATCCAATGCATTGATCTAAATTGAAAACATTTTATTCTATAAAATCCCCACCATCATTTTTTAGCTTTTACTGCTATCATCTCAATGCTTTATAGCATCATCTTAAAATTGTTTTCTTATCTACCATGCCAATTAGGATAGTTCATCAAATTATCCTTAACTACCATTAAAATATTGTATTTGAGTTGCCATACATACTATCTTCTTACCATTTTTTTTTTCATATCCCTCAGACGAATTAAAAGTTTTCTATGAAGTCATTATATATATTCAAATGAAAATTTTAAATAAGTTTGAAAATTTTAAATAAGTTCATTTGTTTCTTTCTAACATAATTATCCTGTTAGAAATTGATCCTCACATCCGCTGTTGTGTCTCATGTAAGCGAGATTCCAAAGATTGGCTCTACTTACTTGTTCATCACTCAAGTACAATCAAACAATCCATGAATTGTATTGTGTCTTTGTCACGCCCCAGACCCAAAAATTTTGAGCTAGGGTGACAACCCGCCGCGTGCCGGGCACGCAAGGCGTCCCGAAACATGACACTGAGTTCAATAAAAGCAATAACCTATATATCATTCAAGTTCATGTCTTTAATACAATCCATAACTAAATATTTGGGCTACAAGCCCTACACATAAGCATTACAGGGGTTACATCAACATATGAATCCACTCTATAGAAGCTCCATCACCCCAAAATCCATCTTCAACCTCGTGGCTCTGATAAAAACATTGTAAGGATTTTGTGAGCTTACACTCAGTAAGTAAACCATGTTATACAGTCCAATCATAGCATAGCAATCAATAAGCATATAAATGATCAGCATGCATAAACATTTCACCAATACTCAAACATGCAATGTAAGTAAACCCATCATTGTTATATTATATCATATGTGTCCCATGGCCCTCCAATGCCCCATAACAAAGGAGAACTACAGCGACACATATAATTCAAATCAATTGCACTCATCGTTGTTGTATTATATCATAGCAAATTATCAGTGCATACAAAGCATTCCAATTGTTATATTATATCATATGTGTCCCACGGCCCTGCAATGCCCATAACAAAGGAGAGCCATGGCGGCACATATAAATATAATCCATTCTTTTGCATTCACAATCACTCCATTATGCAATGTAAGTATTATATCATGCGTGTCCCACGGCCCTGCAATGCCTCATCTGAGCACATAGATGTGTATGGCCATAGCAAAGGAGAACCGCGGCGGCACTTATGAATATTCATTTGCATCCATAACTACTCAATTATACTATATAAGTAAACCACTGTTTATACTCTCAATGGTAACTGTAAATGTGACCCGCGGCCCTGCAATATCTCAATAATGTACCAACCGGTATCCCCCCTACTGAAGTAGGGTCGAAATACCATAATATCAACCGGTATCCCCCCTACTGAAGTAGGGTCGAAATACCATATGTATCAACCGGTATCCCCCTACTAATGTAGGGTCGAAATACCATAATATATCAACCGGTATCCCCCCTACTAATGTAGGTCGAAATACCATATAATGTATCACCGGTATCCCCCCTACTAATGTAGGGTCGAAATACCATAATATATCAACCGGTATCCCCCCTACTAATGTAGGGTCGAAATACCATATAATGTATCAACGGTATCCCCCCTACTAATGTAGGGTCGAAATACCATATAATGTATCAACCAGTATCCCCCCTACTAATGTAGGGTCGAAATACTAGGATATGACATGATAAAGGAGAGCCGCGGCGACACATAACAGTACCTCACATCACATCAATACATCAATACATCAATCATGTAGCAAAACAGTGGATTATACTTACTGAACAATTGCATGTAATATATCACATAATCATAATAACTGCATCTCTCATGCATAGCATCTCTCATGCATAGCAACAGCATCTCTCATGCATAGCAACAGCATCTCTCATGCATAGCAACAGCATCTCACATGCATAATATAGCATCCACACATGAAATCATAGTATTCATCTACTTACACATTTAGCCAATAACAATTCACAATTTAACTACGCATATCCTGAAATAACTTATTTAATAAACTGATAACTGGTTTACTTACCTCCGTACGCAATCCAACAGGTATAAATCATCTAATCAGATGTCGGGGTACCTACGGATCATTTTACACAATTAATTGATTAAATCTGGATAATGAAATGATTCCTAAGACTCTACCCTGACCAATCCACGGGCCCAACTTCGGACTCGAATATCTCTCACCATACTCACTCAAATGGGGAAGTAAAAATATCCAAGAAACTAGAATTCAACCCAGATTCCAGCCATATAAAAATTATACTAATCCCGGCCCGTTACAGGGCCCAAAATCCAGCCCAAAATCCTCTCAGCACGGCCCAAAAGGCCTGAACCGGCCGGCCCAGCCGGCCCGGTTCAGCCTTATCCCCCCGATCCCCTGTTTCGCCGAAACAGGGGACGGCTGGCCGGCGGCCAGGGCCGCCGCCGGCCAAATTCCGGGCGGCCCGGCCACCGGAGGCCGGGCCGAGCCGGCCGCCGCCGCGGCCGGCCTCCTTCCTCCTCCCCCCTCAATTTCTCTCCTCCCTCAACTCCTCCGCGGCGGCACGGGCCAACCGTGCCGGCGGCACGGCCGGCCACCTTGGCCGGCCGGACCTCCACCGGACGCACGCCCGGCGCCGGTGGAGGCGACAGGCCAAGCTCGGGCCCGGCGAGGCGGCGAGCACGCCGCCGGGCCCGAACCAACCGGCGGAAGCCGGTTCGCCACCGTGAGAGAGGGCCAATTGGCCCTCTCTCTCTCTCTCTCCACCACTACCCCGCCGGACGCCTCCCCCGGCGCCGGCGGGGTCGCCGGCCAGGTATCAGGCCCGGCGCGGCGGCGAGCACGCCGCCGGGCCTGAACCAAGCATCGACCGGCCGGATGACTCCCGTGCACTCTCTCTCTGTCTCTACCCTTCTCTGTCTCTATCTCTCTCTCTCTCTCTCTCCTATTGATTCTTTCTCTCTCTTTGGTTCTTCTCTCTCTCCTATACTCTCTCTCTCTAGCACTAAGAGGATGGGCAGAGAATTACCTGGAGGGACGCGGACGCCAGGATGATGGAGGAGCCCCCCCTCCATCAAATAAATAATTCCCCTCGCAACTCTTCAGCCCAAGGACTCGAGAATAAATGTCATAATAACACCAAATAAACCCATCAGACGCGACTCGAGAATCCAAGCGGCATACAGGTAACTTAAATGTCATAATAACACTTAAATCCAAGAGTTATGCTCCCTATTTAATCACTTGAGCAGTGCCTCGGATCGGGGTTTCCCGAAAGGCTAAACGCTTCGCCTGGAGCGAAGCGTTAGTCCGGGAACCCAAAAAGTCAGGAGCTTGGTTCATCTGAACCAAGCCTGGTTCATCTGAACCAAATCTGGTTCGTTTGAACCGGGTATTACATCCTCCCCTCCTTATAAAATTTCGGCCTCGAAATTGGTATACTATAAATCTCAAAAGTCAACAATCTTAAATAAATAATTTACCTTCAATTAATTGTGGATACATTTAATTTCATCCCCAGCTCCCAAGAAGCCTCCCTCTCAAGTGATTATTCCACTGAACTTTGACATAAGGAATACTACACCTCAGAACTTAATCCTTGCGGTCCACGATGTGCATAAGATGATCACATAGGTCAATTCTTTCTTAAACTAAATCGGTTCAAGTTCTAACACATAACGGGTTTGAAATATACCTCTCAGTCATAAAGATATGAAACTCATTGAACACCCCAAAGAATAATGAAGAGTGCTAAGTATAAGACACTTCCTTTATCTTGATCAAAGTTTCAAATGACCCAATGTTTTGTGACTCAAGTCACCTCTAACGGACCTCATAACATCATTGGTTAGCAAACTTCCAATTGATCTTTAACCGAAATTTCAAATCTTTCTTTTGATCATTAACATAACTTTTCTATTAACTTACATGAGCTGCATTAATGATACTTTTCATAGCTGTAAACAAGCTCAGTCCAAATTGTCGCTCTCACTTCATCTCAATATGAAGGAAATCTATACCTTATATCGTAGACAATTGAAATGAATCCATTTGAATATTGGCTTGGTAATCAATAAATAAGCAATTTCATTAAGGGTAAGAACAATACCAAGCACCTCTTAAATTCATTACTCACAGTATAACATCTAAAATCTTATTGTAGTTGTCTATTACTTGAGGTTGGAAGGTTGGACAGAAATTCAGCTTAACCCACCAAGCTCTATGATTACATCATTGAATTAGAAGAGTGAGACAAATGAATACCAATTCAATTTACTCATTTTACTACTAATTCAGAAACAAATATTAATATCTCATTCCACTACAATTTCATCCTTGAAATTAAATATTTGATCATGCATAGCCAAAATTAATTCCAAAGTCTACTATTCCCAAAACTTAAACAATAATTATCTCAGAATTTAAAATTTATACTTTTCCTAAATAGTCCATCATGACGTAATATGTATTCAACTATTTTGTTAGCATCAATATCAACCATCTCCACATCTAGCAATTAACAATCAGTTTTGAACATGCAATATCCATAATAAAAATTCTCTTAGTAAAATTCACTATATATACTTATCCATCCATACTCAAATTCAGAAAGTACTCAATTGTGATTAACTGTAATTAACTATTTCCTTTCCAAAATATCATCAATATTAATCATCCCTATAACACAGATGAGTTCATAATCTTACAATATCAACAATGTAAGTTCTACAAATAAAATTCATTATATATCCACATTCAAATTTAGATTTACTAACTCCAAATCCACATATCAACTCAATTGCAATATGAACATAATGATATCTTATCATTTAGTCAACAATTGTATATTAGTCTTTTATATATCCAATTAAAATTTCATCTCCCATATTATTTAAAGGTCTAAAATTGCTACGAATCATTTCCAACAAGTTTAATGGAGCTAAAACCTCTAGAAGCCCCTTGACCTCCCCACTGATCAAGGCTACCAGCTAGGGAGCCCACATAATATCATTGGCTTGCGATGGTTCATTCTCAATTCCTATCAAACTTGTAATTCAGATAAACTTTAAATTTCAAGCTTCCAAAGCATAATTCATGAAATTCCTTGAAAGTCATAATTGTCTCAATGTCATCCAAGTATTTTGCCTAGAGTGTCATTATGCATATGTCCCTAAGATCATAACCTGGGTCTTGTGGGTTATGGGCCCACCATGCTTCCGCTGCGCAACTCTGATGCTACATGTCTTGCATAGACTATGCCATACCCGAGAGAGCTTGAAGCATCTCGGACTGAAATCGCTGGTGCTCAGTTCCTACTGGGTTGGCAGGGGCCATACCTCCAGTAGTTCCTTGACCCACCGGCTGATCAGCATTACCGGCCAGAGAGTCCTCCTCATACAGTTGGCTCCTAGTACGGCGAGCCATAACTATTTTCTGTAAATTAGATGTGGTTAATATCATCATAAACTAAAGTGTCAGGTGACTCTAAGTATAATGTCATCAAAATATGTTCTCTACGTGTTATCATGTCAATATGTCCTGTGTCCCTAGGGTCATAAGTTCTCTACCTGTTATCATGTCAATATGTCCGTGTCCCTAGGGTCATAACTGTATCATGTCAATATATTCTGTCCCTAGGGTCATAACTGTATCATGTCCATATGTTCATGTCCCTAGGGTCAAAACCTATGCTCTGATACCATAAAAGCTGTCACGCCCCAGACCCAAAAATTTTGAGCTAGGGTGACAACCCGCCGCGTGCCGGGCACGCAAGGCGTCCCGAAACATGACACTGAGTTCAATAAAAGCAATAACCTATATATCATTCAAGTCCATGTCTTTAATACAATCCATAACTAAAGATTTGGGCTACAAGCCCTACACATAAGCATTACAGGGGTTACATCAACATATGAATCCACTCTATAGAAGCTCCAAGCCCTACACACCCAAAATAGTCTGGCATCTTCAAACCTCGTGGCTCTGATAAAAACATTGTAAGGATTTTGTGAGCTTACACTCAGTAAGTAAACCATGTTATACAGTCCAATCATAGCATAGCAATCAATAAGCATATAAATGATCAGCATGCATAAACATTTCACAATACTCAAACATGCAATGTAAGTAAACCCATCATTGTTATATTATATCATATGTGTCCCATGGCCCTCCAATGCCCCATAACAAAGGAGAACTACGGCGACACATATAATTCAAATCATTGCACTCATCGTTGTTGTATTATATCATAGCAAATTATCAGTGCATACAAAGCATTCCAATTGTTATATTATATCATATGTGTCCCACGGCCCTGCAATGCCCCATAACAAAGGAGAGCCGGCGGCACATATAAATATATTCTTTTGCATTCACAATCACTCCATTATGCCATGCGTGTCCCACGGCCCTGCAATGCCTATACCATATAATAAGGAGAACCGCGGCGGCACTTATGAATATAATACCAATCATTTGCATCCATAACCTCAATTATACTATATAAGTAAACCCACTGTTTATACTCTCAATGGTAACTGTAAATGTGACCCGGGCCCTGCAATATCTCAATAATGTACCAACCGGTATCCCCCCTACTGAAGTAGGGTCGAAATACCATAATATATCAACCGGTATCCCCCCTACTGAAGTAGGGTCGAAATACCATCATGTATCAACCGGTATCCCCCCTACTAATGTAGGGTCGAAATACCATAATATATCAACCGGTATCCCCCCTACTAATGTAGGGTCGAAATACCATATAATGTATCAACCGGTATCCCCCCTACTAATGTAGGGTCGAAATACCATAATATATCAACCGGTATCCCCCCTACTAATGTAGGGTCGAAATACCATATAATGTATCAACCGGTATCCCCCTACTAATGTAGGGTCGAAATACCATATAATGTATCAACAGTATCCCCCCTACTAATGTAGGGTCGAAATACCAGGATATGACATGATAAAGGAGAGCCGCGGCGACACATAACAGTACCTCACATCACATCAATACATCAATACATCAATCATGTAGCAAAACAGTGGATTATACTTACTGAACAATTGCATGTAATATATCACATCAATCATAATAACTGCATCTCTCATGCATAGCATCTCTCATGCATAGCAACAGCATCTCTCATGCATAGCAACAGCATCTCTCATGCATAGCAACAGCATACATGCATAATATAGCATCCACACATGAAATCATAGTATTCATCTACTTACACATTTAGCCAATAACAATTCACAATTTAACTACGCATATCCTGAAATAACTTATTTAATAAACTGATAACTGGCTTACTTACCTCCGCACGCAATCCAACAGGTATAATCAGCTAATCAGATGTCGGGGTACCTACGGATCATTTTACACAATTAATTGATTAAATCTGGATAATGAAATGATTCTTAAGACTCTACCCTGACCAATCCACGGGCCCAACTTCGGACTCGAATATCTCTCACCATACTCACTCAAATGGGGAAGTAAAAATATCCCAAGAAACTAGAATTCAACCCAGATTCCAGCCATATAAAATTATACTAATCCCGGCCCGTTACAGGGCCCAAAATCCAGCCCAAAATCCTCTCAGCACGGCCCAAAAGGCCTGAACCGGCCGGCCCAGCCGGCCCGGTTCAGCCTTATCCCCTCCCGATCCCCTGTTTCACCGAACAGGGGACGGCATGGCCGGCGGCCAGGGCCGCCGCCGGCCAAATTGAGGGCGGCCCGGCCACCGGAGGCCGGGCCAGAGCCGGCCGCCGCCGCGGCCGGCCGCCAAATTCCTCTCTCCCCCCTCAATTTCTCTCACTCCCTCAACTCCTCCGCGCGGCACGGAACGTGCCGGCGGCACGGCCGGCCACCTTGGCCGGCCGGACCTCCACCGGACGCACGCCCGGCGCCGGTGGAGGCGACAGGCCAAGCTCGGGCCCGGCGAGGCGGCGAGCACGCCGCCGGGCCCGAACCAACCGGCGGAAGCCGGTTCGCCACCGTGAGAGAGAAGGGCCAATTGGCCCTCTCTCTCTCTCTCTCCACCACTACCCCGCCGGACGCCTCCCCCGGCGCCGGCGGGGTCGCCGGCCAGGTATCAGGCCCGGCGCGGCGGCGAGCACGCCGCCGGGCCTGAACCAAGCATCGACCGGCCGGATGACTCCCGTGCACTCTCTCTCTGTCTCTACCCTTCTCTGTCTCTATCTCTCTCTCTCTCTCTCTCTCCTATTGATTCTTTCTCTCTCTTGGTTCTTCTCTCTCTCCTTCTCTCTCTCTCTCTTAGCACTAAGAGGATGGGCAGAGAATTACCTGGAGGGAACGCGGACGCCAGGATGATGGAGGGAGCCCCCCCTCCATCAAATAAATAATTCCCCTCGCAACTCTTCAGCCCAAGGACTCAAGAATAAATGTCATAATAACACCAAATAAACCCATCAGACGCGACTCGAGAATCCAAGCGGCATACAGGTAACTTAAATGTCATAATAACACTTAAATCCAAGAGTTATGCTCCCTATTTAATCACTTGAGCAGTGCCTCGGATCGGGGTTTCCCGAAAGGCTAAACGCTTCGCCTGGAGCGAAGCGTTAGTCCGGGAACCCAAAAAGTCAGGAGCTTGGTTCATCTGAACCAAGCCTGGTTCATTGAACCAAATCTGGTTCGTTTGAACCGGGTATTACAGTCTTACCATGAAGTCTTGTTGTATCACCTGTGCTGCACCGCGCTCGATGAATGGCTTGTGCCGTGTATATGCACGTATACCTATATATATATATATATATATATATATATGCCTTTGGTATGCTCGTGCGTATGCACCGCACGCAAGCTGCACTGCCTCCGATGCAGCAAAACATTCTCTACCATTAGCATAGCAACAAATAAATGAGATAATAAGGACAACCATATTCAACACTTTTTGAAGGCTTTCCATTGTGACTTTTTCTAGTTACTTGAGATAATTCAGGTGGCTTGAAGGTATTTATAATCGTGTTTTTGGACTCATCCGCAGTGCTTTCTAAATCACATTTGTCTTTTTTGCCCGTGCAAGATTCTGTTCCCTTTCGTTATCTATTGTCATGTGATAGATATCATGTGAATAAAAGTTAAACTTTTGGACTCATCAGTAACGCATTATAGATAAGGATGCTGAACATGTTAGCCATTTTCCTCTTTCAACGGAGGGGAACATGTGGCTGCACATGGCCGAACGTTGTGTCACTTCACCTGAAAATGAAGCAGAAGCTGTCTCACGACCCGCATGCCACGTGCTTTGCCGGTAGGGGATTGAAGCTGAAAACACGTCTGTCTGTTTAGCACCTTTTCCGTAGTTACTGCATGTCCGGCGTGGCTTAACGCGATACATGCTCTCGTGACCTCCGGATCATAAAACATCAAAGGAGGCAAATTAACATAAATGATGATATTAATAGCTTTTTTTGAAATGATTAGTTTTGACTAACGTGACTTATCTTTTGCCTAATATTATTCATGCTTTATTTTCTGACCATATAACAGAGACATCATAGCTAAACTTATTGGATTCTCTCTACATCGACGAAGAAGCCGACAGAAGATGAATACGCAAAACAAACGCGCAAAATAAAAAACTACAAAACTACAAAAGGCTTCCGATCGGCCAACTTCACTCCATTACAAACATCTAATGATCACTCGCACGACAGATTGGGGACCGATTCCATCAATCACTTCACATTGGAGCAGGCCAATCTTTCCTGCCACTGCCCTGATTCTTTTAAAATATTGCAATAACCGACTTCTCTGACCATGAGCGTTAACCACCAGCAACTTCACATGGGCAAAGTGTTTGTTCGTGTTGGCAGATGGTGGCTACCTAATGAATCATACTGAGGCTAGAGTTTCACTCTATGTCCTTAAGATAATTTCGTCCCGCAATGGTGCTCACGATCAATATGACGATTGTCTCCCGAGATACAACAGTCTTCTTTTGATGAAAGTAGCACTACAATTCACCAAAACTTTCGAACCAAGAATGCTACTCTCTTTTCAATGCACTATTGCTATACTATCCTTAGGAAAGTATGCAAATGCCTAAGAGAGGAGAAGACTATAATTGATTCAGATTGAACTCAATTCGGAATGGCTTGGGATGAATGAAATGAGAGGGTCTAGGGTCCTATTTATATGTTTTTAGGTGCCCCTTGGAAGCAACCCTACGAATTTAATTTAATTTAAATTCTAAAATCAAAGGATGTGAGGGTTAAGGGCTTATCACCCTTGATATGCCCTTTAGCATTGCGATCTTCAGATCAGGCGATCGGATAAGCCTTTTCATGGCTGTGATCTAAAGATCAGCTGATCAGATAAGCCTATCCTTATCTTGATATGCCTTCTCACCATCGTGATCTAATGATCACGTTATCAGATAGGTCTTTTGATATGCCTTTTCATGATCAGACCGTTGACTTATTTCCAATCGACGATCGAACGGGTGCCTTATCACCAACCGATGATCGGATAGATGCCTTATCACCAACCATCCTGTTGACTGGTCAACCAACAGTCCTGTTGACTGGTCAACCGATAGGTGTCAGCCATTGGATCGCGATCGCGATCATGATTTGATCACCATATCTCGACCCTTCATCCGATCGATCAACGATCAATTGATCTCAGCCCCTTATCTTGATCCGATCAATCTCCACCGTCGGATCATCATGATCTAGAAAAAATTTAAAGACCCTCAAGCTCCTACGACGATGCGCATGTGCAAAGTGCGCCTACAAAGCACCCATTGTGCCCTTCGCACATGCACGTGCGCGTGCACTTCAAGGAAGTCGTTTCCATATAAGTGAACCTTCATTTCTTGTTCTTTTCGATGTGGGACTAAATGTCCCCGTAATTTCTCATTCACAAACTAAAGGGCGGTGATGGGCTTTCAAGGCCCATTAGGGTATTTAGGCCTATTTTGGCCCATTACCCAACAATCCCCCACATGAATGGAAATTGGACTTAGATCAAAGATCAACAAAGGCAAACCCCCACATAAAAGGATTTTAATGTAATGAATATGCAGACACACTAAAGAGAGTATAATGGGATGAAGTTGTATCGAGATAGGTAGCTTGTGGCTTTGAACCTTCCTTAGTGAGTTGTTATCGAGTTTACTTGCTAAAAGATGAACATGATGTCTTGAACCTTTCAGCGTTTTGTGTAAACTAAGACAATAACAATCACGTAACTTCTTTCCGAGCATTCTTTTGGTTCTTATGATTGTGTTCATTTTGGCCCTGAACAACTCCTGGTCTCATGAGTGCTTCAGAGAATTAAACCTTTAAAAATTCTCATAGAATTGGCCCAGTTCACACTCACATAGGTGATTCTTATTAAGAGTATCCTTCTATATCCCACATGATGTTCATGTCATAAGAATCATTAAAAGCAATGCTTATCTTATTACCTTTAGCAGGTAGCACCAATTATTATAGGAATGAATAGGATTGGACATCCTTAGTGCTATCAAGCCTCTTCATAATTTAGTTGTCCCTTTTGAACATAGATCTTGGGATCTCCAGTCAGCTAGGTTGGGTATCCACTATGAAGATTTTTTAGTTATAGGTTTTAAACCCATTCCCCTCGATAAACAGTTTACTTGATCTTTTGGCAACCCCTTAGTTAATGGATCCGCTAGGTTTTTCTTTGACTGAACATAGTCAATAGAAATTACACCAATTTCAAGTAACTGCTTAATGCTATTATGTCTGCGACGTATATGTCTAGACTTACCATTATACATTTTATTCTGTGCTCTGCACATTGCTGATTGACTATCACAATGTATGTATATTGCAGACACAGGCTTTGGCCAACATGGAATATCTTCTAAAAGGTTTCGAAGTCATTCTGCTTCTTCAGCTACCTTTTCTAAGGCAATAAACTCAGATTTCATAGTGGATCGAGCTATACATATTTGCTTAGAAGATTTTCATGACACAGCACCTCCTCCTAAGGTGAATACATATCCACTTGTGGATTTTGTATCTTCTGTGTTAGATATCCAATTTGCATCACTGTATCCTTCTAGTACAACTGGATATCTTGAATAATGTAATCCATAACTTAGGATATATTAAAGATATCTTAATACCCTTATTAGAGCTATCCAATGATTTGGACCTGAATTACTTGTGAATCTACTCAACTTATTGACAGCATATGCTATGTCAGGACGAGTGCAATTTATGACATACATTAAACTGCCAATTATACGTGAGTATTCCAATTGAGATATGAGTTCTCCAGTATACTTAGCCAATTGTAGATTAACATCTACAGGTGTTTTCACCGAGCTAGTATCATACTTTTTATACTTATTTAATATTTTCTCAATATAATGAGATTAAGATAATATTATTTTTTCAGATGTTCTAGTGATTCGAATCCCTAGTATAACATCTGCAACACCCATATTTTTCATATCAAAATGTTTGATTAACATTTTCTTTGTCTGTTTAATCATTTCAGTATTACTACCAATGATTAACAGGTCATCTACATATAAGCAGATTATCACATACCATTCAAGCAGGGTTTTGGCATATATACATTTGTCACATTCATTTATTTTGAATCCATTTGATAACATGACATTATCAAATTTTATATGCCATTGCTTAGGTGCTTGCTTTAATCCATATAAGGATTTAACAAGTCTACACACCTTTTCTTGTCCTGGAACAATAAATCCCTCAGGTTGTTCCATGTATATTTCTTCATCTAATTCACCATTCAGAAAAGTAGTTTTAACATCCATTTGATGAATTTCAAGATTGTTAATGGCTGCAAAAGCGATTAACATTCTTATAGATGTTATTCTACTTACTGGTGAATAGGTATCAAAGAAGTCTATATCTTCTTTTTGTTTGAAGCCCGCCACTAATCTGGCTTTATACTTGTCAATTGATCCATCGGCCTTTAGCTTTTTCTTAAAAATCCACTTGCACCCTAAAGGTTTCATACCATATGGTAAGTCTACCAACTCCTAGGTATGATTATGCATGATGGACTCAATTTTACTATTGACAGCTTCTTTCCAAAAGGGTGCTTCTGGATTAGACATTGCCTCCTTGAATATCCCAGGTTCATCTTGTAACATATAAGTTACATAATCAGGACTAAAAGACTTAGCAACTCTTGGTCTCTTACTGCATCTGGGTTCATCTTCAGGATGATATTCTTCCTGATGACTACTACTAGCAGTATTATCATAAGTTCTTTTATTTGAACTTATTTCTAATTTCCTTTTACTTAAAATATATCTTCAAAGAATGTTGCATTCCTTGATTCTATGATTGTATTTATCTGTATATCAGATATATCTGATTTATACACAAGAAAGCGATATGCACTACTATTATGTGCATAACCGATAAATATACAATCAATAGTTTTAGGTCCTATTTTGACCTTTTAGGGGTCCGGAATAGCTACTTTAGCTAGACACCCCACACTCTTAAGTAATTGTAAGAAGGCTTCTTTCCTTTCCATAACTCATATGGAGTAACATCCTTCTTCTTAAGAGGTATCTTATTAAGAATATGATTTGCTGAGAGAATTGCTTCTTTCCATAAATTCTGTGGTGTACCAGAATTTATTAACATAGCATTCATCATTTTTTTAATGTGCGGTTTTTACGTTCCGTAATTCTATTAGATTGAGGTGAGTAAGGAGCAGTAGTTTGATGAATAATGCCATGCTCTTGACATAATTCGTCAAATGGGGCATCGTATTCACCACCTCTATCACTCCTTATGGCCTTAATCTTTTTGCCAAGTTGATTTTCAACTTCATTCTTATAACATTTAAACATTTATAAAGCCTCATCTTTAGACTTTAGCAGATACACATAGCAGTATCTTGTTGAATCATCAATAAATATTATAAAATACTTTTTACCTTATCTAGTTTGAATTGACTTTAAGTTACATAGATCACTGTGAATTAAGTCAAGAGGTTCAGTATTTCTTTCAACTGATGGAAATGGTGTTTTTACTAATTTAGCTTCAACACACTTCACACTTGTAATATGGATCGATTTCATGATTAGGTAATAATTCTAATTTCATTAATTTTCGTAATGAATTAAAATTTACATATCATAATCTATCATGCCATAGACAAGAAGAGTCAACCATATAAGCAGAAGAAGAAGCTTTATTTATTTCAAGGTTTTTGTGTACAGTCATTACATTCACCTTGAATAATCCATTATTCAAGTAACCCCTACCAATAAATATCCCCCCTTAGTGAGTACAAATTCATCAGACTCAAAGACCATCCTAAAGCCATGCTTGCTTGGAGGGAGCCTGATATGAGATTCTTCCGGATGTCAGGGACATGTAGCACATCATTCAGTAGAAGCTCCTTGCCAAATGTCATCTTCATAACGATGCGGCCAAGTCCTTCTATCTTAGATGTAGCGGAGTTACTCATGACCAATTTTCTACCATTGATAGGAGTATATGATGAGAACATACTCTTATCAGAGCAGACATGTCTGGTAGCTCCAGTGTCGATGTACCACTCATTTGCTTTGTTAACCATGTTTGCTTCAAATACAACAACTGACAGCATCATCTCGATACCTCTTTGGATAGGGTTTCAGTCATGTTGACCTCTTTCTTTTCTTTGTCCTTGAAACGACAGTCCTTGGATTTGTGTCCTTGCTTTCTACAAACAAAGCACTTTTCCTTGAATTTATATTTCTTAGGATTGCCTTCTTCTGTTTAAAGCCTTCGCCTGGAAACTTGCGTTTCTTCTTCCCTTCTATGAGGTTGGCCTTTGGCTCAGCAGGTTGTCCTCCTGTCTTCTTGTCTTGGCTCTTATTGTCCTCCTCGATCCTCAGCGGACAATTAGGTCTTCAAGTCCCATCTCCTTCCGCTTGTGCTTCAGGTAGTTCTTGAAGTCCTTCCATAGTGGTGGTAGCTTCTCTATGATGGCAGCTACCTGGAATGACTCACTGAGAGACATTCTCTCTGCATGTATCTCATGCAGGATGATCTGGAGCTCTTGGACTTGCTCCATAACTATTTTGTGGCCGACCATCTTGTAGTCTAAGAACCTTCCAACCACAAACTTCTTATGTCCAGCATCCTCTGTCTTGTACTTTTTGTCCAGGGATGCCCATAACTCCTTGGCTGTAGCAATACTACTGTACACATTGTACAGGGTATTATCCAGACCATTCAGGATGTAGTTCTTGCAAAGGAAGTCTGAGTGCTTCCATGCTTCCACTGCAGCAATGACTTGCTTGTCGATCTCCCCTTCCTTCAGGGTAGGTGGATCTTCATTCAGCACTCTGACCAGGTTCAGAGTTGTGAGGTAGAACAGCATCTTCTGTTGCCACCTCTTGAAGTTGTGCCAGAGAATTTCTTCGATCTCTCAGCTTGAATGGATGTCGTCATAGTAGCCATCTGCAGCAGCACTTCCGTGGTAGCAGAGATTGTCTTAAGATTATTTATTGGTGTTGGCAGATGGTGGCTACCTAATGAATCGGACTGAGGCTAGAGTTTCACTCTATGTCCTTAAGACAATTTCATCCCGCAATGGTGCTCACGGTTAATATGACGATTGTCTCCCAGGATACAATAGTCTCCTTTTGATGAAAGTAGCACTACAATTCATCAAAACTTTCGAACTAAGAATGCTACTCTCTTTTCAATGCACTATTGCTATACTACCCTTAGGAAAGTATGCAAATGCCTAAGAGAGGAGAAGACTAGAATTGATTCAGATTGAACTCAATTCGGAATGGCTTGGGATGAATGAAATGAGAGGGTCTAGGGTCCTATTTATATGTTTTTAGGTGCCCCTTGGAAGCAACCCTATGAATTTAATTTAATTTAAATTCTAAAATCAAAGGATGTGAGGGTTAAGGGCTTATCACCCATGATATGCCCTTTAGCATTGTGATCTTTAGATCAGGTGATCAGATAAGCATTTTCATGGCTGTGATCTGAAGATCAGCCGATCAGATAAGCCTATCCTTATCCTGATATGCCTTCTCACCATCGTGATCTGATGATCATTAGTTTACTTTTTAATCTTAAAAAATTTTAAAAAATCGTTAGTTTAGCGACGCTCAAAATGCATCGCTAAATAACGACGCATTAGCGATGTAAAAATTTAAAAAAAATTTAAAAAATAATTAATTTAGCGATGCAATTAAAGCGTCTCTATTTAGCAACGCATAAGCGATGCATTTACCAAAAAATTAATTTTTAGTTTTAAAAAATTTTAAAAAATTATTAATTTAGCGACGCATTAGCGACGTAAAAATCCAAAAAATTTTAAAAAATTATTAATTTAGCGACGCAATTATTGTGTCGCTATTTACGATGCATTAACGATGCATTTATAAAAAAATTAAAAAATTTAATTTTTAATTTAGCGATCAGGATCATGGCTTGGATCGATCGCAACCGTTGGATCGTCGCCGATCGGATGGATCGCAACGGTCCGATCGATCATCGCCGATCGGATCATAGCTCAGATCGATCGCAACCGTCGGATCGTCTCCGATCGGATGGATCGCAATGGTCCGATCGATCATCGCCGATTAGGATCATGGCTTGGATCGATCGCAACCGTCGGATCGTCTTCGATCGATGCATCACAATGGTCCAATCGATCATCGCCGATCGGGATCATGGCTTGGATCGATCGCAACCATCGAATCATCGCCGATCGGATGGATCGCAATGGTTCGATCGATCATCACCAATCGGGATTATGGCTTGGATCGATCGCAACCATCGGATCATCTCTGATCGAATGGATTGCAACGGTCCGATCGATCATCGCCGATCGGAATCATGGCTCCGATCCATCGCAACCGTCGGATCAATGCCGATCAGATGGATCACAATGGTTCGATCGATCATCGCCGATTAGGATCATGGCTCGGATCGATCGCAAACGTCGGATCGTCTCCGATCGGATGGATCACAACGGTACGATCAATCATCGCCGATCGGGATCATGGCTTGGATCGATCGCAACCATCGGATCGTTGCCGATCGGATGGATTGCAACGGTCTGATCGATCATCTCCGATCCAGATCATGGCTCCGATCGACCGCAACCATCATATCATCTTCGATCGGATGCATCGCAACGGTTCGATCGATCATCGTCGATCAGGATCATGGCTTGAATCGATCGCAACCGTTGGATTTCTGATCGGATGCATCGCAACCATCCAATCGATCATCATCGAACGGGATCATGGCTTGGATCGATCGTAACTGTTGGATCGTCATCGATCGGATGGATCACAATAGTCCGATCGATCATCGCCGATCAGGATCATGGCTTGGATCAATCGCAACCATTGGATCATTGCCGATCGGATGGATCGCAATGGTCCGATTGATCATCGCCGATTAGGATTATGGCTCGGATCGATCGCAATCGTCGGATCGTCTCTAATCGGATGCATCGCAACGGTCCGATCGATCATCGCCGATCGGGATCATGACTTGGATTGATCGCAACCGTCGGATCATCGCCAATCGGATGGATCGCAATGGCTCGATCGATCATCGCCAATTGGGATCATGGCTTGGATCAATAACAACCGTCGGATCATCGCCGATAGGATGGATCGCAACGGTTCGATCGATCATCGCCGATCCGGATCATGGCTCCGATCGATCGCAACCGTCGGATCGTCTCCGATCGGATGGATCACAATGGTTCGATCGATCATCGCCGATCATTATCATGGCTCGGATCGATCGCAACCGTTAGATCGTCTCTGATCGAATACATCGCAACGGTCCGATCGATCATCACCGAGGGATCATGGCTTGGATCGATCGCAACCATCAGATCGTCATCGATCGGATGGATCGTAACGGTCCGATCGATCATGCCGATCGGGCCATGGTCGAATCGATCGCAACCATCGGATCATCGCCGATCGGAAGGATCACAATGGTCCGATTGATCATCACCGATCCGGATCAAGGCTCGTATCGATCGCAACTATCGGATAGTCTCGATCGGATGCATCGCAACAGTCTGATCGATCATTGCCGATCGGGATCATGGCTCGGATCGATCGCAACCATCAGATCATCTCCGATCGGATGGATCGCAACGGTTCGATCGATCATCGCCGATTAGGATCATGGCTCGGATCGATCACAACCATTGGATCATCTCCGGTCGAATGGATCGCAACGGTATGATCGATCATCGCCGATAAGGATCATGGCTTGGATCGATCGCAACCGTCGGATCGTCTCCGATCGGATGCATCGCAACGGTTTCATCGATCGTCGCCGATCGGAATCATGGCTTGGATCGATCACAACTGTCGGATCATCGCCTATCGGATGGATCGCAATGGTCCGATCGATCATCGCCGATCCGGATCATGGCTCCGATCGATCGCAACCATCGGATCATCTCTGATCGGATGGATCGCAATGGTTCGATCGATCATCACCTATTAGGATCATGGCTTGGATCGATCGCAACAGTCGGATCATCTCCGATCGGATGCATCGTAACGGTCCGATCGATCATCGCCGATCGGGATCATGGCTTGGATCTATCGCAACCATCGGATCATCGCCAATCGGATGGATCGCAATGGTCCAATCGATCATCGTCGATCCGGATCATGGCTCCGATCGATCGCAACCGTCATCATCTTTGATCGGATGCATCACAATGGTCGATCGATCATCGCCGATCAGGATCATGGCTTCGATCGATCGCAACCGTCGGATCATCGCCGATCGTTTGGATCGCAATGGTCCGATCGATCATCGCCGATCCAGATCATTGCTCGTATCGATCGCAACCATCGGATCATCTCCGATCGAATGCATCGCAATGTTCCGATCGATCATTGCCGATCGGGATCATGGCTTGGATCGATCGCAACCGTCGGATCGTCGCCGATCGGATGGATTGCAATGGTCCGATAGATCATCGCCGATCGGGATCATGGCTTGGATCGATTGCATCCTGTCTGATCATCGCCGATCGGATGGATCACAACAGTCTGATCGATCATCGCCGATCAAGATCATGGCTCGGATCGATCGCAATCGTCGAATCATTTCCGATTGGACGCATCGCAACGGTCCGATCGATCATCGCCGATCGGGATCATGGCTTGCATCAATCGCAACCGTCATCGTTGCCGATCGAATGGATCGCAACGGTCCAATTGATCATCGCTGATACGGATCATGGCTCTGATCGATCGCAACCATCGGATCGTATCCGATCGGATGGATCGCAACGGTCCGATCGATCATCACCGATCAGGATCATTACTCAGATCGATCGCAACCATCGGATCGTCTTCGATCGGATGCATCACAATGGTCCGATCGATCATCGCCGATCAGGATCATGGCTTGGATCGATCGCAACCATCGAATCATTGTCGATCGGATGGATCGCAAAGTTCGATTGATCATCGCTGATCTAGATCATGGCTCCGATCGATCGCAACCATCAGATCGTATCCGATCGGATGGTTTGCAACGGTCCGATCGATCATCGCCGATCAGGATCATGGCTCGGATCGATCGTAATCGTTGGATCATCTCTGATCGAATGCATCGCAACGGTCCGATCGATCATCACCGATCGGGATCATGGCTTGGATCGATCGCAACCATTGGATCGTTGCCGATCGAATGGATCACAACGGTCCGATTGATCATCGCCGATCGAGCTCATGGCTCGGATCGATCGCAACCATTGGATTATCGCCGATCGAAAGGATCGCAACGGTCCGATCGATCATCGCGATTCGGATCAAAGCTCGGATCGATCGCAACCATTGGATCGTCTCGATCAGATGCATTGCAACGGTCCGATCGATCATCGCTGATCGGGATTATGGCTCGGATCGATCGCAACCATCAGATCATCTCCGATCGGATGGATCGCAACGGTTTGATCAATCATCGCCTATTAGGATCATGGATCGGACGATCGCAACCGTCTGATCGTCTCCGATCGAATGGATTGCAATGGTCCGATCGATCATCGCCGATAAGGATCATGGCTCAGATCGATCGTAGCCGTTGGATCGTCTCCGATTGGATGCATTGAAACGGTTTGATCGATCATCGCCAATTGGGATCATGGCTTGGATCGATCGCAACCATCGGATCATCGCTGATCGGATGGATCGCAATGGTCCGATCGATCATCGCCGATCCGGATCATGGCTCTGATCGATCGCAACCATCGGATCGTCTTCGATCGGATGGATCGCAATGGTCTGATTGATCATCGATGATCAGGATCATGGCTCGGATCGATCGCAATCGTCGGATCATCTCCGATCGGATGCTTCGCAACGGTCAGATCGATCATCGACGATCAAGATCATGGCTTGGATCGATCGCAATCGTTGGATCATCGCTAATCGGATGGATCGCAACGTCCGATCGATCATTGTCGATCCGATCAATGCTCCATCGATCGCAACCATCGGATCATCTTTGATCGGATGCATCGCAACGGTCCGATCGATCATCGTCGATCGGGATCATGGCTTTGATCGATCGCAACCGTCGGATTATCGCCGATCGGATGGATCGCAATGGTCCGATCGATCATCGCCGATCCGGATCATTGCTCGGATCGATCACAACCG
>UESW01003608.1:47055-70552 GCA_900491605.1 Calamus simplicifolius
GTTTCAGAAGCTTTTTGATTTCCTTCCAAAGAGTAGGGGCCCATGGTGGGGGGAAAAGAAAAGGGCCAGCGTTACTTCATCACAATAAAAGCTGAAATGTCACTTCACTCTGTTTTGGTGCAGACCCAGCCAATCCTCTTTCAACTTCACCCGCGCCCAATTCGAGTTGCATCTTCTCTTTGCAACGTGGATAAAAATTGATTTAATTATCTGTATACCACCTTCTCTAGGCGCAGAGGTGGGCCAGCCTAGCCAGCAGTCGACTCACGGGAGATCTCCCCAGCAGGAGGCTCACCGCCACCGCGCCTCATCCCGGCATCATCACCAGAGACCTCCAAGAGGCTTCGGTCCCCCTCCTGCCACTCTAATGATTCCTGCAAGCGACGGTGCGAGAGGGAAACCAAGCGGGCGCATCACCATCGGCATCGCCCTTCCCCATCTTCAGGATCTTCTTGGGAAGGGTCCTTCGATGGTCGGGTCGCTCGCGGGCCGAGCGACGGTTGGAGGAGTACAACCAGCAGCTAAAGAAGCTCAACCGCTAGATCACCAATCAACTTGACATGGACTATGACAGCCGCCCTTTGCTATCTCGCCGCATCATGGAGGAACCAATATTGACCCGGTTCCACCTCCCGTAGCTGGACCCGTATGACGGCACCACGGACCCCCTGGACCATCTAGAGAGCTACAAGGTCCTCATGCAAGTCCAAAGAGCGACTGAATCTCTCCTCTACATTGCCTTCCCGGCTATCCTTCGGAAGGCCGCCGAGCATGGTATTCCCAATTGCCTCCCGAAGCATCAACATCCACGCTGACGAGGCAGACTCCTCGCGAAGAGAGGCTGATGGAGGGTCCAGCAAGAGGCAAGCCCGTCCAAGCCTAACAAGCCTCGTCCCAGGAGGCTCGAGCCGCCCCATCGACCGAACAACCGACCATGGGCCCTCGCCCCGAGAGAGGGGCCCTTCACCCCCCTACTCACTCCTATATCCCATATCTTAATGAAGATCGAGGGCGAGCCGTTTCTTCAGCCCCGTTCCTCTAAAGCCAGGCGCCCCCGCAATAAGAACCTCTACTTTCGCTTCCACCGCAACTACGGCCACGACACCGAGGACTGCCACCAGCTGAAGAAGGCAATCGAGGACCTCATCCAGTGGGGGTACCTCGGCAAGTTTGTCTAGAGGGGGAATTCGGCAGCGCCAGGCCCCTCGGTGCCCGCCTACCAAGGTCGGCATTGATAATGCTCTGACCGAGAAGACGATGGCCATGATTTCTTGGGGGCGGAAGGCGCAACCAAGAGGCCACGAGAGGCTGAGGGGGTAGATACTGTAATCCCTTTCTCAAACGGGACTTAGAGAGGGTGGATAATCCTAATGATGATAGCGTCTGTCTATGACGATCGTGAAACACCCTGTAAAAAGAATTTTAGTTGATAGCAGGAGCTCAGTCGATGTTCTTAGTTATGATGCTTTTGTTCGGATGAGTTTGTTTGTTGATTCTCTTCGGCCCATGACCACGCCCCTGATGGGCTTTACTGGGAACTCCGTGAAGGTGGAGGGGGAGATTACTCTTCTAGTAACGGCCGAAACATTGCCGTGCCAGAGCACAGTCCCCATCAAGTTCCTGGTCATCCGAGTCCCCCTAGCCTACAATGCTATCGGACGGCCGGTCTAAACCTCTTGGATGCAATCATCTCCACCAAGCGACTACTGGTCAGTTACCTACCGACGTCGGGGTTGGATAGATGCGCAGAGAGAAGAGCCCGGTGCCGTTCTATTACCATACGGCCCCTAATCCACAGGCCATAGTCGCTTCTCCAGTGCTGGAGTCGTTGGACCCCAAAGAGGATGAAAGGAGGGGAGAGCCTGCCGAGTACCTATTTCCGCTAGGGGAGGACCCAGCGAGGACGATCAGAGTCGGGGCACTTCTCCATGAGGAGGCAAGAGACCGACTCCTCACCTTCCTTCGGACCAACTCAGATGTCTTCGCCTGGTCGGCATTCGACATGCCAGGTATACTACCAGAGGTGATCACTGACAAACTCAGCATCAACCCGTAGTGTCGACCGATCTGACAGAAGGACAGGAGCTTTGCCCCTGAGTGGCAAAAGGCCATCGATGAGGAGGTCGGTAATCTGATTGCCGTTGGCCACATCCGGGAGGTGTATTACCCAGACTGGCTAGCGAACGTGGTAATGATCTGCAAGGCTAATGGGAGCTGAAGGATGTGCGTGGACTTCACCGATCTCAATAAGGCATGCCCCAAGGACAGCTTCCCACTACACAGGATCGACCAGTTAATGGACGCCACGTCAGGCCACGAGACCCTCAGCTTCATGGATGCCTTCTTGGGGTATAACCAGATCAGGATGGACCCGATGGATGAGGAGGCCACTTCCTTTGTGACTGAGAAGGTCATCTACTGCTACAAGGTAATGCCTTTTGGACTAAAGAATACAGGAGCCACATAACAAAGGCTGATGAACAAGGTCTTCGAGGACTAGATCGGGCGCAACATGGAGATATACGTGGATGATATGCTGATTAAAATTCGCGCTGACGACCACGTTGCTTACTGGCGAAAACCTTCGATAACCTCCGTCGGTATCAGATGAGGCTAAACCCCCGCAAGTATTCCTTTGGAGTAATGGCGGGTAAGTTTCTGGATTTCTTGGTGACCCAGAGAGGAATCGAGGCAAACCCAGACAAGATCCGAGTCATCCTCGACATGAGACCTCTGGTCAACAAGAAGGAGGTGTAGCGTCTGACCGGAAGGGTGGTGGCCTTGAGGCATATTGAGTTGGGGCAAACGAAGTGCGGGAGAGGGTGGTCCAGGAGTACCCAAACATCAATCTTTCATTTTTGGAGGATGAGAGATATTGCTTCTCGTCGGCGATAACAAAAGCACTGGCAATGACTCCCTTATCCGATGATGGTGACGATGATGAAGATGCCCTTGATGTTGATTTTGAAGTAGCCTCAGAAGGGGATCAAACGGAGGCTCCTCTAGAAATTACTCAGAAGGTAGAGGCTTCAAGGCCCGACATCGAGGAGATTGAAGTTTTGCAACCAATTGCCAAGGAGGATATGGCTTTGAGGCCGAGTGATGAAGGGGGTCGGTCGGATTAGCATATTTCAGGCGTTGCTGAAATCACCTCCGAGGATGAAGCCGGGACTTAGGGATCTATCTTTTCGCATTTTTCTTTCACTTTTGTAACACAAAACGATATTATGATATGAATGAATCTATTTGTTTTTCTCTGTGTCCCACTGTTTTGGTATTTGTGTGTCAGACAATCTTTTAGCTCACCCTCATCTCGCCCGAACTTAACTTATTATGAAGCCAAGCGAAGAAACTAGCTATGTTAGAGCTTAGAGAATTTTGGGATTACTATGTCAAAATCAGAGAGATCTCTCGGTCTTGAGACCAGCCTGATCAGATCTGCCAAAGCAGGGAATAACTCGGCTCTGCCGAAGTATAGGGGAGAGAGCGAGTATATAGGAAGCAAAAAGACTGGCTTTTTGAAGGATCTCAGAAGCTATTTGATTTCCACCTTCCAAAGAGTAGGGCCCATGGTGGGGGGAAAAGAAAAGGGCCAGTGTTACTACTGGTAAAAATGATTCAAAGGCATATGGTGAGGGGGGGGGGGGGGGGAGAGAAGCCAATCATTCAGGCAATTTGATTGTGTCCTTTTCTTTTTCGGTCATTACCAAAGACACTATCTACGCAAATGACAAATGAATGCTGTCATTGATGATGAGCTCCATGGAGAGCTTTGCGGCCCCACAGAATAGAGAGAAGTTTAATCAAATAAATAGCCTTATCATTAATTTAAGCGTACGCATTAGCATTAATTAATGAGCAAAGCAAGTTCCCTTCCAGTGCTCCTGCAGAACAATTCCAGGATGGAAGTTTGTGTCTAAATAGCTAAAGAACATGTTTTCAGACAAGGTCAGATGTGGTTTGTCTTTAATATGCACTCAGTTTCTTTGAATGTATCATCCTGAACTATTCTTCAACTCTGTCAAACTGATATATTGTTAATTTTAAACATCTATGATTGAGGGCTGCATCATTATAATTCAGATGTCATTAATTCAAAACTTGAAAACAATTTCTTTACAAATAGGATAAGGTTTTCAAATGCCACCAGCGAAGCTCAAGACACAAACATGTAATGCTTAGAAGAAAAAAATGGGACCTAATTTTTATCATAAAAAATTACTGTCCCATCTCAATCTTTGCTAGGAGAGCCAGGTCGAGATACCGAATGGAGCTCACATGAGGCCTATTTTTTTCTGTCAGACATGATCTTATATAAATCTTGGTTAGTCAGTGGCAAGGTACAGATCGATCCTAGCTGTTCCAGTGAAAGCCATGAGATTTCTTCGTTGGATTATGTACCAAGAAGCTACTGACTCCCATGTGTACCGGCAAGCAGCCGGACTCGCGGAGAGTCATTTTGTGTGAGACCCACCTCATGAGACTAACCAACAACCTCTTAGAGCGAAATTTCTACAAGGCCTGTCAAATATGGTACTTTCAGGCATGCACTGTAAGGCCTCATTGGATGATAATAAGGTGTCTAGCTAGCATGAGGCCAATATACTATGCAATGCATGACATTTTAACCCCATAGAGCTTGGACAAAACTGACCCATTAATGGCTTTCTCACTCATCTTGTCCCATAAACAACAAGAATTGTCTCGCTAATTTTAGATTGGCTTGTTTAGCAATTAAATATCATCATTGTGAGCAAATCATGGATGTTCATGTATCTAGCACATTATAATTTAGATTTTGGATCCCTACAAGCTATTCTACTTCGTTTAAGTAACAAAGTGAAGGAATAACATTAAATGATATTCATAAGTGGCATTTGTTGCATTGGGAATGGATTCTTTCGCTTGCTTTCATGTGAATTAAAAGACACAAAGATAAGCTTTTGGTCTAGCTTTGCATCTTCTTCCGTGGAGACCAGGGATGTCAGTTTCGTATATTATGAACGAGGAGGATGCTTCATCCTTTCATGGACGAAACACGGGCTCCGCTCGCATCTTTCGCTTGTGTTTTAAAAATAAAAGCAGAACAAAAGCTCCAGATTCTTTGGATTCGGACAGTTTCCACAAGCATTGGTAAAAAGGTTAAAAAATATCTGACTCTCCGTCCGACAGCAACAATCGAGATGCAGCTACTAATTTCTATAGGCATCAAAGTAATCGGAATTTCCCAAAGCAGACTAGAGAGGATCCACCGCGCTTGCGATGCAGACCATAATCCATTGAGCTGTGGCATATGCGGTGATATGAATGCATGATTAATTCGTATGTTTTGTATATGCTTCATACAGTAAAGATTGATGCATAAAAACTTTTTTTTATCATGTGTGAATCCAGGTCCCCTCAAGTTTACGTCGATCAAGCCAAACTGTGTGACTTAACGTGCATCAGATTATACATGTCATGCTGATATGTGATATTGATGTGGTATAACATTTTTTTTTGGCCAAATTAAAATAACCACATCACGCACGCGCAACAGGCTTATAAATGCTGATATATGATATTGGCGTGACATAAAGTTTGTTTTTACTGAACGAATTAAAATTACCACATCACGTTTATTTTTCTGGCCGAGTTATAGCAACCACATCAAGTTTGTCTTTTTGGCCGAGTTATAACAACCACGTCACGTTTGTGTTTTTTTGGCTGGATTAAAAACTTAAAATAACCAAATTATACATGATATGCTTTGATATTGACACAACGTTATATTTTTTTTATAGTGCCTTTTGCTGTTGTCAATTTCACCCACCCACATCCATCGGTCACCATGGGGCACTAAAGACCCCTGCACGATTGTCTTTTTCACTGTTGCTCTTGACCAGTTTTGTGTCAAGTCAATATCACCAAAAGGAATTGATGAACCCTACTTAAGAGTGGCAGCATATATAAATATTGTTTTTTGAAAGTAGAGGATCATGCCCTAGTGTATTTCAATAAATTTTACTTTTTTTAACCTTCCATGCTTGACTCACATTAAAATGATACGATCACCTGTTTGTTCAAAAAAAAAACAAAAAAGAAAAAATTAAAAAAAGAAGAAGAAGAAGAAGAACACACATAGAGAGAGAGAGAGAGAGAGAACCTCTTCTGAACCAGCCAAAGACTTCAATCTCATGCTTTCCGTTGTAGAAACGTCTATAAACTTTTAGAATAGTCAACCTTGCTCCTTCCACCGGGCCGTCCCAAATGGGATGCGCATGCCATCCCATCACAGCATCCATCCATCCACATCATAAGCAATCGATGGGCGCATCCCCTTCTCGTCTCTTACTATTAATGAACAAATCGTTACCCTCATCCAACCTAAGGCTCACCCTACGCTTATATTGGACATCGTATCCTCTTTCGCTACGCATCTAAGATAATGAATATTTTCTACCGTAGTTCCAACGATCGAATATCATATTATATTCCTCTATTTTATATAATCAAGGGATAACATCGTCGTATTTAGGCCGAACATAGAAAACAAATTTCTAGGATAGGACAAGAGGATTCATCGAGAGTGATTACGAGACTTGAAATATCATGCAAATTAACCAGCGGATATATCAAAATAAAATATTCAAATATGATGATAATTGAATCATATCTATATCGATTATAAAAATAAGATTAAATTAAAAATAATTATTTGCTTGAGTCGATATAGTCCTAAATAGAGTAGAGTGGAGGAAATAGATTCATGTAGCAGATCACATGCAGTTGAAAAAAAGCTTAGATGAGTTGAGCTGAATTGAGAGTATATTTTTATATCAATTTTATAATTAAATAAAATTAGGATAAATTAAATAAGATGCATCAATAGTTTAAAAAAAAAAAGATATAGGATAAATTATGATCACTAAAGATATAAAAATTTTAAACTTTTTAAAAAAATCAAAATTTTGGAATACCTAATTTTTGAAATTTGAACCCGAGTCGCTTTAAATCGAGTTTTAAAATCTTAAATTCAAATCTGAACAAAATTTAATTGTTTTAATATCCAATGCCATTCCAATACATTACATATTTCATATTTTTAAAATTAAAAACAATATATTTTTTTTGCTATAAAAAAATAAGGTCACGAGGAACTTTTTGATCTATTGGAAGAGGGAAGGAAGGGTACATCATTGGGTGGAAGGACGGGGGCATGGCTAAAAATTTTGCGAATATGTTTGAGCTATCCAAGGTGCCCTTCCTGTGGGCTCTAAGGAAGCCAGTTAGCATAGCCGATGAGGAGAGGATCTTGCCCGATGGATTCGAAGACCGCACACAGGGTTGAGGAGTCACCACCATGGGTTGGATTCATCAGCTCAAGGTCATGGGCCATGCATCCATTGGGGGATTTTTGACGCATTGTGGATGGAGTTCGATCATTGAGTGCATGCAATTTGGGCACCCTCTTGTCATGTTGCCATATTTCGTCGACCACGGCCTTATTGCCCGAGCTATGGGAGAGAAAATGGTCGGATTAGAGGTGGCAAGGAATGAAGAAGATGGATCTTTCCATAGAGAAGAGGTGGCCAAGACCATACGATTGGTTATGATGGGAGAAGAAGGGAAACTATTTCGGTGCAAAGCGAGAGAACTAAAAGAGATCTTCGCTGACAAGGAATCCCACGAAAGGTGCATCGACGATTTCATCCGACAACTGAGGGAGCATAAATGAGAAGAAAAATGGCTTTCTATCTGCAGACACAACAAACATAATTAGCAGGAAAAATGCTCTTAAAATTTCGTTGAGAGTATCGAAGGTGTTGGTTTTATGACTTTTCAGTACTCTAATTATTTTAACCTCGTATCAAACGCATCCGAAGACTAACTTGACATTGTCTGCATGTCATTTAGATATTAATGCAGATGGGCCAACAACCCACGACCTTAGTTTTGTACAGTTATGGGCTGGGTCAATTAGTTGGACCGACCGACTTTAAGGTTAGTCTTGTCCCATTAAGGCTAGTCTTTCTACGGCACATCTCATTGAGCCTGTCGTCCAATTAATTGATCATATGGTCGCGAGTCCAAATAATGATGGGAACCTTCGGTAAGAGTAAAAAGTCATCGTGGCCAAAAAAAAAAAAAAAAGCTTACTAGCCTTATTAATATGAAAGATGATTCGTTAGTTCCGTCAGGATCACTTATCTACCAACCCCTTGATTTACGATACTCGATTTATCCTTCAAGAAGTTCACAGCGTTCAGATTCAGCACATATATCGAAAAGTCAATTCTGTGACAGACTGAGTCATTCTCAGAATGGTCTATACTTTTAGGGCAGCGGTTTTGGACTGCACGATTCGCGCGGGGCCTGCTGCTGGCCCAGTCGGCCGTCAAATCTCCACCCCTCACATGATTCGGTCTCGGTCTCCCCCGGCCAAAAGATACGGTCCGGACGACGACGTCCCTCCGACTCCGCTCTGGGTCCGAGCGCTCCCTAAAAATGAAGGCCCGGATAACGCCACGGATCCCACCGAGGGTTGTGACATTTAAAACATCCACCTCCCTTGAAATGGAGGAGGCGGAGGAGGCCCCAGCTCTATCATGTGACCTGTCCCATGAGTCCTTGTCTCGTGGTGGTGGTCGACCTTCTTCTCATGGCCCATGCTGATTATCTCGGAGCCTAGTCTCTCATATACAGTTAAAATGGTGTTGCGTACTGTGACAATTTGTCGATATGGGGCCCACGAGTCATGTCATACGTAGTGGGCCCACATTTGGAGCCCCAGTTCATGCATATGCCCTTTGTTCGGTGGGTAGGGGGATGCATGGTAAAATGTGCAATATGTCACGTACTCTGCTGGATTATATCTTTCATTCCAAAGAATAATAAAAATAAAAATTTGATTAAAAAAAATGCTCTTAAAATTTCATTTCAAAGATAACATTGTAAAATGATAACTTGTAAAATATTGAATTGCATTGTTAGAATCATGTGGACCCATTCACATGCACCAACAAATTTCTCAAGATATGTTCCTATATTAACATTCTTTTTTCATAAAAGCTCTTGTTCTTATCTATTTTGATTTTTTATGCTTTTCGAAGCCTTGCTACGAGTGAACAAAATGAACGACTATGGTTTAGCAAATCTTGTTTGCCTAAACTTTGTTATCGGAAACTTGATTATTGAGGACTAATGATTCCCTATATAAATCAATGTGAGTTCACTAAACTAAAGTAAAACACAAAAAATCTAAAATAGAGTAAAAAAACACATTGAAATGAGAAAAAAAGTGTTAATTAAATTTTGACCAAAATTATTAAGAAAAATGATTGAACTAAAAGCCTAACAAGGTTGCACAAATTATATGCAATAATCTCAATCTCTATCATCATGCATGTTGATGATATGGCACTACTTGATTCCATGTATACCATATTATTATCGAGAATAATTTGATGTGCACTTACTTGGCATGTTGTTGACTCTATATTTATTTTAGTTTTGTTTAAGAGTAATCTAATGCATACTTTTTGACCTGTTGGTTGTTCTATATACATCTTGCTAATTACGTCTCACCATATGCCTTGCTCATTATATAGTTTTCTCGCATGCTTTTCTTATGCAGAAAGGAATCTTTTATTGGTAGCAATAAAAGCCACGCCCAATAAATCTAAATCTATCTTTTGTCAAATATCTTGATGATTTAATTTTTAATTGCAATTTATAAATTTGGTTAGGTTCCTATCCAACCATATATTTCATTTCAAAGATAACATATTCGCAAAATTTTTAGCCACCACTTTGGATAAGAGTGCTGGCCACCAAAGGCAAATAGTGTCCCAAAGCAATGGTATGCACTGGCTTGCTTCCATATGGTCATGGCCCCACAAAAAATTCCTAATAGTTTGATCAAACCAATTCACAAAAGCAACAAGGAGAGCTATAAAAGAAGCAATATCTAACCAAATGAGGAATAGATGATTGATGATTGATCTAATCAGGGTGCATACCAGCGAGGAATAGATGATTGATCTAATCAGGGTGCACTACCCAGCAAAAGATAACATCTTCCATTACTAACATCCAAACAAGATGTAATTCTATCATTGAGAAACTGTGGATCCCTCATAGAAAAACTTCGTGGCCGAGCAGGGAAGCTGAGGTACGAATCCAAGGCCTGAACTTTTTGAACCTACAAGATAGATTGAAGATATCTAACCAAATGAGGAGCTTTTGGACTAAAAACCACCATGGATTTTCCAAGTTCACCTGCTGCCTTGACTGCAGACAATAGCTGTGAATGACTACTCTCAACATTCTACAACCACTAGCATATGTTCTAGAGCGAAGTAGACATTCTTCAACAAAAAGATGGGAGATACTTGGCCTCAATCTGCTGGGACGCACCCCATGTAATCTACCCAACTAAACACTTAAACTTCAAGGCTTGTGTAATTATCTCAGAGCAAAGAATAAAAAGTGAGGTGATAATGGATAGCTCTGTCGAAGACCCATACGGGAAGGAAAGATAACAGTGGCGGGCTCGTTAACCAGAAAGAGAGATGTGGAGACCAAAAATAAAAAATATACTTGTTCGAGTTGCATTGCTCTGTTCTAATTCTCGTCTTCTTTCTATGAAGTTGCTTTCAACTTTTTCTTTTTATTTCTTTTTCATTTTTTGCGGGGGAAAAAAAAAAAAGCTATATCTTCCTTGCAAAGAAAGATGGGAATTCTGTCATCGCGGCCAGTGCAGGCATATAATGCCAAAGATATCTGCTATCAATCAACCATGTTTAAATAATGCCAAAGATATCTGCTCTTCCATGGAGGATAGAGAGAGCCAACATGTGGCAAGTCACCAACGTCACCTAATTCATTGAAATAATAAAATCGGAACAAAGAGATTTAGGACTGATATGAAGGTTCCGCGACTAAGCGAGATAGCACCAATTGTAGAGATAAACCAGTAAAGAAGCACTCCAAACATCCCAACAATATCTAGAAACAAATAGGACAAACTTAGAATTGAAAAACAAAAGGCAAGCAAAATTAAAGAGGGATTCATCCACACTCAACCTTACCCATTAATTAACAAATTTACATCTAGAAATGGCAAATTGAATAGATCTATTGGAAGAGGGAAGGAAGGGTACATCATTGGGTGGAAGGACGGGGGCATGTGCTGTCTCGTCGATCACGCCGCTTCCGTATCGCTGGCACCATCAGTTCATCTCAGAACCTTAGCGAAGTAGCAACGACTATTCTAATCGGTTTTTTCCCATCAGATCCCAAAACAGAATAGCAGTGCTTACGGATTTAAACCCCTCATCATATATACGCACAATCGGTTTTTTTTTAAAGTTGGTATCAACAATTACGAAAAAAGAAGATGCCACGAGGGTTCGAGCTCTAACGTCAACCCACAAAGTGTGCTCTATTGTCGACCGTCTGGTGTTTGTGGAAGGGGAGGACGATGAGGGAGGAGTGGCGCTCCTCGGCGAGGGACTAAACGTCCTCGTGCATGGCGCTGGGCGAGAGAAGGCGGTGAGAGATTGCTGCAAATTCAAATCTAGGATGAAAATTAAACGAAGCAAACATGAATCCATCTCCTTTATTTAATTAATATTTAATAATTACATTAAAAGTTCATTACAGAATATAATACATACTGCAAATTCAAACATAGGATCAAGACGATACAATTTATTTAAAAATGGAGAGAGATTGCTACTAGTTCTGCAATGAACTAGCAGCATAACGGATTTCTGTTGCAGCAGGAAGGAGTCTTCGAAGGACAGCACTTGTTAGCCTCCGTAATCTCCACCAAAAGATACAAAATGATAAAGATGATAATGATAATTGTTGGTTGGATATTGATCGCCATTATTCCTCCCTATTTAGTATAATATAAATTAAACGGCTTGTATTCATCAACACATCAAAGCAAAAAAAAAAAAAAAACACCAATCCTTATGTGTTAGAGGAACTCACCTTGCCCATCTTTGCAAACCGATTAGTTCATTTTTTCTTTTGGAAATAGGGGAGGTTGTTCAGGCTATGCGTGCACAAGAAATGCCCCCTGTATTTATAGAGGATCGAGGATCCTCTAAGCCCATGGAGGAGGGGGTCGGAAGGACACGACGAACTGCGTGCAGTGGGCCAAGAAACAGCTATCTTTTTTTTTTTTTTTTTTAATTTAACATATGGCCATCACATAATTCTGATGTAAAAACATGAATCCCAAATGACACGGAAAGTTGGCAGCCTTATTCATGCCATGCTCGTGACCCCTACTGGTGTTTTTTGAGAAGACGTACACGTAATTTCAAACTCTAGTCTCTGCTTGTCAATCCTGCTGCAACCTGCTTCCATGTGGGAGTGGCCAGAGCAATCATGCAAGAAGCACATGGGAGCCAACTTCAATTTATTATATTAAAGTCTGATACCAAACCAGGGCGGCAAGGCTATCTATGGAAGCTACACTTCAAACGGCTAGCTTTTTATTAATAGGCCAAAGTAGGAGAGATACATGCAACCAACCCTACTAAATGTCTTGCTTTTGCACTTTGATGTGAAAGACATGGCAAATTTATTTTTTCTGACCGAATTTAAATTACCACATCACGTTTGTTTTTCTGGCCGAGTTATAGCAACCACATCATGTTTGTCTTTTTGGCCGAGTTATAACAACCACGTCACGTTTGTTTTTTCTGGCCGGGTTAAAAACTTAAAATAATCACATTATACATGGCATGCTTTGATATTGACACAACGTTTTATTTTTTTCTTGTGCCTTTGCTGTTGTCAATTTCATGTGAGTTAAAAGACACTTGTCTTTTTCACTTTTGCTCTTGACCAGTTTTTTTTGTGTCACGTCAATATCACCAAAAGGAATTGATGAACCCTACTTAAGAGTGGCAGCATATAATAAAACGGAAGCCTAGGAGCTAAAGTGAAAAAGCTATCTTTCGGAAGAAGAGGAGTGGGGAATATGCATTGGTGTGATGTGCCTTCGGTGGAAACCATGTTTTTATTAATTTATAATATTCTTTATAAAATAATATTTTTATTAAAATAGAGAATTTAAAATTATCAATTATTTTTCATTTTTTTTTCAAATTTTTTTAAACTTTTTTCTTATTCTTTCTTATTTGATTAATTATTTTATAATATTTTTATAAAACATAATATCCTCATTAAAATAAAGGATCATAGTTTAAACCGATGACTTCTCAACAAATTAGATGTTCTGAGAGACACAGTGGACAAGATGAAGTACTAGAGGGAAATTAATGAAATAATAATATATTAGGGCTCTAATTTAGATGGTTTTGTGAGCTTAAGAGAGATTGTGGAGAAGCTTTAATGGAATAATTGTCAGATCTTTATTGTCTTCATTCTACTCATGCCAACCATGTCAAGTAAAGCAAAACGTGGCCAAATCTTTGTTGTCTTCTGATTTTTTTTTTTTGTTATATCACTTCATCGCAATAAAAGTTGAAATGTCACTTCACTTTTTCTCATTGCTCCCAGTCCTCTTTTTGACGTAGACCCAGCCAGTCCTTTTTCAACTCCACCCGTGCCCAATTCGAGTTGCATCTTCTCTTTGCAATGTGGATAAAAATTGATTTAACTATATGTATACCATGTGTGTTGCCACCTAATTTTGAAGAGTCTACGAAGCTTTTGATTATTTTCTTCCATATTTACACATTAAATATATATTTTTATATTTATATTTTAATTTCTGAAATTTTATAATTATTATTTGCACATATGCTAGATTACCTAAATGTAAAAATAAAATCTTTAGATATTTTTATTTCCTCATCCTCAAAATTATTAATCTCTTAACACGTGGCCCTTCATATTTGATTCTCCAACGGATATATTATAATGAAATAAGGATATTTTTATCTTTTTATAATCCTAATTAATCTTAAAATCAATAAAAATTATGAAAAGATTAATTTATACAAAAAAAAGTGCCTTTATGTTAATTTTTATATAAATATTAAAAAAATTGTGCCTTTACGTTAATTCCAATTCACGTTCCAGTCGGCATCTCTCACGTCGCAATTTATTATAGAGCAGCATGAATGCCTTAAAGCACGTTTGTCTTCTAGCTCTTGTAGGAATACTATCATTATAGAGCAGCATGAATGCCTTAAAGCATGTTTGTCTTCTAGCTCTTGCAGAATATTATTTTTTTTGGACATACCGGACATATACTATAGATCATTATAGAGCAGCATGAATGCCTTAAAGCAACTTAATTTCAAATTTTCATTTAATATTTTTAATTTCATTCAAGTAATTAATCGATCGTAAGTTGACAAAACTATAACTTTTAAAATATATATTAATAGATACTAAGGTATTGCAGTTAAAGATCAACTAAAAATCTAAATATTTTGGTATAGTTAAGCAAAAATAGATGAAGGATATGAAAAAAAATTGTTTTAACTAAGATTTTATTCGATGAATTATAAAGTTATTTAGAGTGAATGATAAGAAAGTTTATGTGGTTTAGTTTTTTATGTTCGGATGGATCAAGTTGAGGCTAGATTAGGCTTATTTTTGGTTAAGCCAATCATGTATTAGACTAGCTTTGGTTGACAAACATAAAACCAGGATCGGATCCAAATATTAGATTGAGTCCTATATTTTTGAATGTACTGCAACCTATAGCTCTTCCAATGCAGATGAAGATGGGTCTAATATAGCTACGAATGGGTCAGGTCATTATTTGACCCAACATATTTGGTCATCCCCATCTTCGTCTAAAAAGCTTTCAATCTTCTAATATTTCAATTTCTTGTGTACCTTTCCATTATCATGGGTCAGTTAAAATGGTTGGAGGATCTTTACGGGGAAGATTACGAACTGGACGTCAAGTTTAATTTTACCACTCTCAAATTGAATACCTTAGCACGGTAGATAAAAGAATTTAATGGAGTTGCAATGCTGAAGGTCATATAAGAACATGTACAGACAAAGGCCATTTTCCCCTACGCGACAACTGTTCCTTTTTAAGATGTTATTTGGTCAGGCCCCCTTCTTTGTTGACCATGTTCGTAACGTTTGCACCAATGACTCACCGCCGGGTGGATTAGACGCTGGTCAAAAACCACGACCGAGAAAACAACCATAAAATCAAAGAGAAATAGTTGCCGATTGCCCAGTTTCAGATTGGGACTTTAGCATGCTTAGCAGTTGCATCTACGAAAGCTTGAATTTGGCACCGAGGCTACAATATACTCGCGAGGCACAGCATCAACGATCAAAAGGAGCATGTGGAGCACAGTCATTGGCGCTAGACGATCCCATCGTGCCACCACCATCTCTCACGCGTTAAGGGCCCGAGAGGCAACGGCCATGTGAAATGATCCAAAGCTGGTCCCCACTCCCCACGCTCATGTTTAGATTCACAATGTTTAAATTCACAATAAGTTATAACTTAAATTTATTTACTATCAATACATTTATACTTAAATTTTTTAAATTATATAAATTTAATTTGTTAATAAATTAATTAAAATATCAAATAGACTTGATATTATAAAAAGCATCTAGCTCAATTCAATCCTGAATTTCAATCCATTCGTGCCTGGGCCATCGTATCGCCATCAAGAAAACGCGTCGACAAAAAAAAAAAAAAGATAAGTAGGGGAAGCAAGCTGCTGCTTTCAAATGGTTGACGTGAAAGGACAAGAAAGAAAGCAAGCTGATAGCTTTCAAATGGCTAACCTAAAAGGACAAGGAGAGAAGCAAACAGCTGCTTTGAAATCGATTGCTGGCTGTCCTTCTCAATATTAAATCCATTGGGACCGATGGGCCATCAATCTGACACTAGTAATTACTTTGACGTGAAAGGATAAGAAAGTAAGCAAGCTGATCATGCTTTCAAATGGCTAACCTATAGGACAAGGAGAGAAGCAAGCTACCGCTTTGAAATCGATTGCTGGCCATCCTTCTCAACCTTCCCTTGTTAAATTTGTTGGGACCGATGGGCCATCAATGCACAATTACTACTTAACATTGACTGCTTGGCCCACCGGATGAAACCGGTACGAAAGGATGTCGGCACTGAATCATGTTTGACACCGTATGGCTCAGACTCATCGTTCCACTCATGGGTCATGCTCGACCTGGTATGATTTGATTGTACCTAACATAGCTCATCACAAAATATTTTAACATGATGAGATGGGCATAACATGTTAAAACTAATGCACGATTGAAAAATAAATAAAAAACTCATGTTATTTGCATTATCCCACCTTCTATATTTACATGAATTATGTTTCAAGTTAATATAAATTTTCTTAAAATTAGAATTAATTTTTAATTCTAACAATCTTATTCTTTAATAGTAAAAATTAGTTTATTTGAACAAATTTTATATTTCAATGGCAAAGATTAGTTTTTAATCCTAATAAGCTTTTGGCTTAGTATTATTCTTAATATGCATTTTTTTTCTTTCTTTTCTTTTCATTATTATTATTTATTCTATATTAGGATTGCTTATATCCAATGCATTTGATCTAAATTGAAAACATTTTATTCTATATAAAATCCCCCACCATCATTTTTTAGCTTTTACTGCTATCATCTCAATGCTTTATAGCATCATCTTAAAATTGTTTTCTTATCTACCATGCCAATTAGGATAGTTCATCAAATTATCCTTAACTACCATTAAAAATATTGTATTTGAGTTGCCATACATACTATCATCTTACCATTTTTTTTCGTATCCCTCAACGAATTAAAGTTTTCTATGAAGTCATTATATATATTCGAATGAAAATTTTAAATAAGTTCGAAAATTTTAAATAAGTTCATTTGTTTCTTTCTAACATAATTATCCTGTTAGAAATTGATCCTCACATCCGCTGTTGTGTCTCATGTAAGCGAGATTCCAAAGATTGGCTCTACTTACTTGTTCATCACTCAAGTACAATCAAACAATCCATGAATTGTATTGTGTCTTACCATGAAGTCTTGTTGTATTACCTGTGCTGCACCACGCTCGATGAATGGCTTGTGCCGTGTACATGCGCGTATGCCAATATATATATATATATATATGCCTTTGGTATGCTCGTGCGTATGTACCGCACGCAAGCTGCACTGCCTCCGATACAGCAAAACATTCTCTACCATTAGCATAGCAATCAAAATAAATGAGATAATAAGGACAACCATATTCAACACTTTTTGAAGGCTTTCCATTGAGACTTTTTCGAGTTACTTGAGATGATTCAGGTGGCTTGAAGGTATTTATAATCGTGTTTTTTGGACTCATCCACAGTGCTTTCTAAATCACATTTGTCTTTTTTGCCCGTACAAGATTCTGTTCCCTTTCGTTATCTATTGTCATGTGATAGATATCATGTGAATAAAAGTTTTGGACTCATCAGTAACGCATTATAGATAAGGATGCTGAACATGTTAGCCATTTTCCTCTTTCAACGGAGGGGAATGTGTGGCTGCACATGGCCGAACGTTGTGTCACTTCACCTGAAAATGAAGCAGAAGCTGTCTCACGACCCGCATGTCACGTGCTTTGCCGGTAGGGGATTGAAGCTGAAAACACGTCTGTCTGTTTAGCACCTTTCCTGTAGTTACTGCATGTCTGACGTGGCGTAACGCGATACATGCTCTCGTGACCTCCAAATCATAAAACATCAAAGGAGGCAAATTAACATAAATGATGATATTAATAGCTTTTTTTAAAATGATTAGTTTTAGCTAACGTGACTTGTCTCTTGCCTAACATTATTCATGCTTTATTTTCTGATCATATGACAGGGACACCATAGCTAAACTTATTGGATTCTCTCTACGTCGAGGAAGAAGCCGGAAGAAGATGAATTCACAAAACAAACGCGCAAAATGAAAAACTACAAAACTACGAAAGGCTTCCGATCGACCAACTTCACTCCATTACAAACATCTAATGATCACTTGCACGCACGACAGTCGATTGGGGACCGATTCCATCAATCACTTCACGTTGGAGCAGGCCAATCTTTCCTGCCACTGCCCTGATTCTTTTAAAATATTGCAATAACCGACTTCTTTGACCATGAGCGTTAACCACCAGCAACTTCACATGGGCAAAGACTGTGGTCCTCAGCCGATCATTTCAAGTGGTTGGCCTCCTCCAAGCGTCTAAGTGATGTCGCATCATGTGGAGTCTCTTAGATTCAAAGACAACGGAATGCGACGAAAAAATTTATTTGTAACGTTTGGCCTGTTTCTCCGTTGTTTCTCTCTCTTCCCCTGCTGATTGGTGTCCGCTTGTCGCTTAGCATCCCTGAAATGATCACTTATTGGGGCCCTTAAAAGCGTTCTATTGTCCATTCAAATATTAGTTATTGGAGATTGAATGCGAAACTAAATTGATCCTATCCTAAATCCATTCAAAGTAATCCTATCCTAAATCCATTCAAAGTAAACTCAATCAGATTGGATCCATTTTAATTCTCTTTCCATCTAAAAAGAGTTATAACGATCCTATTAAATTTATCATGATGACTAAATTGGAAATCCAATCACTCCAATATCAATTTCAAGTATTTATCGCCAAAAACCCTCTGCCTCAATGTTGGAAAGTATGGATGGGCATGATTTGAATTTGATTAGTTTTAAGCCAAAACTTAAAAATTAATTCTAGCATGATTAATTTCAAGATTTGAGATTTAGAATCAAACCAATCATGCTATAGAGCCGAATTAATTAGAATCGAGCCATACAATAGAAATTTTTTTTTAAAAAAAAACACTAGCTTGAAAACTTTTGTTTAGCCTATTTTGTCATTTTTGATGCTTCAAGAGCATGTCAAGCAGCATTTTATACGTTATTATTATTATGTAGCCTCTTAGGAAATAGGAAAGATAATAAAACCAAAAAAAAGTGTTAAAAGAAGGATTTTATTGACCGGTGCCTCATAAGCATTCATTAAGAAATATTTAATACCCCATTTACATAGCCTCCTGTGAAAAATAAAAATAAAAAATAAAAAGTATTTTTTACTTTAATTTTATGCGGAAACAAGGTTTTGGAAGAAGGAAACTGTAACTATAATATCTTTACATATTTGTCAAGGTCCACACCACGACATATAATGCCAAAGCCATTGGAGAAGTCATAAGACTTTTGGAAAAGCCATTAGAGGGTGGCATTCGTTAAATATTATATATCATGGGCTTTATATATTCGATACAATGTATAAACACAACGATTTTTTCATACTTTTAAACTACTAGAAGGCTTCTCCAGAATATATTATAATTAATCTAACCATTCTTACTTTGTCTCATCATAGTTAGTTATCAGGACATATTGAAAAAGTGGTGACATCACTAAATTGCATGAAATTGATGCTTTAGTCATGTTGATCAAACACATCAAAGGAGGCAAATTAACATAAATGATGATATTAATAGCTTTTTTTTGAAATGATTAGTTTTGACTAACGTGACTTATCTTTTGCCTATATTATTCATTCTTTATTTTCTGACCATATAACAGAGACATCATAGCTAAACTTATTGGATTCTCTCTACATCGACGAAGAAGCCGACAGAAGATGAATACGCAAAACAAACGCGCAAAATAAAAAACTACAAAACTACAAAAGGCTTCCGATCGGCCAACTTCACTCCATTACAAACATCTAATGATCACTCGCACGACAGTCGATTGGGGACCGATTCCATATCAATCACTTCACGTTGGAGCAGGCCAATCTTTCCTGCCACTGCCCTGATTCTTTTAAAATATTGCAATAACCGACTTCTTTGACCATGAGCGTTAACCACCAGCAACTTCACATGGGCAAAGACAGTGGTCCTCAGCCGATCATTTCAAGTGGTTGGCCTCCTCCAAGCGTCTAAGTGATGTCGCATCATGTTGTGGAGTCTCTTAGATTCAAAGACAATGGATGAATTGGATGTGGCATACCGGCTCTCTTGCTCATCGCCGGCCGGAGAGGGAATAGCCACTTGGAACAGCGGAGAAAATGGAGAGTAAAAAAAAAAAAAAAAGAATATTGTAAATGAAGAAAATGGCACAAAAATACGGATGGCGATCTTAGAGTTTTGTTTATCAAGGACAAGAAGAAATACATGAAGTGGGTTGTACGCGGAGCCATGGACATATTTGCCGGATCCAAGGAGCATTCTATTTCTGACTGTTAGGATTTTTTTTTTTTTTTTTGTAAAACTGAATGATGGGACTTAGGGACGGCTTTCTGACAATTAATACTTCTTGTCATCTCTTACAGCAATGGATGCTAAATCTTGATCATATGACATGGAAGGTGCAGATGATGTGTAGCCTTTCGGTAGCCATTAGATTAGGTCAATATTTACAAAGACAGACTGGCTCCAAAAACATTCACACGGACAGGGACTTAAATTCAAAATAAACTCGATCAGGTTTTCAACGGTAGCTTACTGTCGATAAATTCATAAAACTAGATCGGCTTGATGTGATTGGATAAAACATCATCTTTGCACATGTTAGTTATATAATCGATCAGGTTTTCAATATTAACTTAATGTCATACATCAATAAAACTAAATCAGTTGAAATGATTGGATAAAACAACAGCTTTAAATCTCTTAGCTATATAATCCATCAACATCTGAAACTTTCATCTTCGCATCTCAACTATACAGTCAACCAACATCCGTAACTTTGACTTCAATTCTCAAAACGAATGGGGACCCAAATAAATTAACAGATGTAATTAAAAGTTGAAGACAAATGAATTGATGTTATAAGAAACACTACACATAAACAGCATGGCATGAACTGAGTGCATTACTTAACAAGAAGAGAAGCACCATGATAAAGAAAATTTATTTTTTTGAAATGATTAGTTTTGACTAACGTGACTTATCTTTTGCCTAATATTATTCATGCTTTATTTTCTGACCATATAACATAGACATCATAGCTAAACTTATTGGATTCTCTCTACATCGACGAAGAAGCTGACAGAAGATGAATACGCAAAACAAATGCGCAAAATAAAAGACTACAAAACTACAAAAGGCTTCCGATCGGCCAACTTCACTCCATTACAAACATCTAATGATCACTTGCACGCACGACAGTCGATTGGGGACCGATTCCATCAATCACTTCACGTTGGAGCAGGCCAATCTTTCCTGCCACTGCCCTGATTCTTTTAAAATATTGCACAGAGCGTAACGGGTTCATAATTGAAGCCTTTGGTTCGACCTTCGTGGGTTGCTTGTGGACATGGAATGAGAAAGCGTGAGCTTCTGCAGCTGCTGCTGCTACAGTGCCTCTCTGCCCCTGCTGCATCGCCAGAGTTCTGTCTTCCTCTCCCCCATTCCTCCTCTTTCCCTTTCTTTGTCTCTATACCTTTCTTTCTCCATCTTTGCGTGTGTGTAATTCTCTTTCTCTCTCTCTCTCTGATGCCAACCCTGCGGTTTCCTGCCAGCTGACAGGCCTGACGTACGGCGTCAGAGTGACCCAATGGCCTGGCCCAGTCACATGACCCCCCCCCCCCCCCCAAAGCTGTCACGCCCCAGACCCAAAATTTTTTGAGCTAGGGTGACAACCCGCCGCGTGCCGGGCACGCAAGGCGTCCCGAAACATGACACTGAGTTCAAGAAAAGCAACAACCTATATATCATTCAAGTCCATGACTTTAATACAATCCATAACTAAATTTGGGCTACAAGCCCTACACATAAGCATTACTGGGGTTACATCAACATATGAATCCACTTATTTTAAATAGAAGCTCCAACGAACCTATGGTTCCTTACACACCACAATAATAGTCTGGGCATCAAGCCCTACACATAAATACACTGGCATAGCAATAAACAAAATCTATATTTTATTTGAGTTGAGTCCATCACTCCAACATGTTATTCTCAAATCTCATGGTCCTGTAGCAAAAACATTATAATATTTTTATGAGATTACACTCAGTAAGTAAACCATGTTATACAGTCAATCATAGCATAGCAATCAATAAGCATATAATGATCTGCATGCATAAACATTTCACAATTACTCAACATGCAATGTAAGTAAACCCACTGTTTACACTCTCAATGGTAACTGTAAATGCACCCACGGCCCTGCATATCTCAATAGTGTACCAGCCAGCATTCCCTTAAAGCATCCCCCTACTGAAAGGTCAAGAACCAGGGTCACGCCAATAATGTATCCACAAGCATTCCCTAGAAGTATCCCCCTACTGAAAGGGTCGAGATACCAGGGTCACGCCAATAATGTATCAACCAGCATTCCCTAGAAGTATCCCCCCCTACTGAATAATGTATCAACCAGCATTCCCTAGAAGTATCCCCCCTACTGAAAGGGTCAAGATACCAGGGTCACGCCAATAATGTATCAACCAGCATTCCCTAGAAGTATCCCCCTACTAAAAGGTCAAGATACCAGGGTCACGCCAATAATGTACCAACAAGCATTCCCTAGAAGTATCCCCCCTACTGAAAGGGTCAAGATACCAGGGTCACCAATAATGTACCAACAAGCATTCCCTAGAAGTATCCCCCCTACTGAAAGGGTCAAGATACCAGGGTCACGCCATGTCAAATCCACCAGAACACGTCCTCTAGACGTGTGTGGTATGACAGGATAAAGGAGAGCCGTGGCGACACATAACAGTACCTCACATCACATCAATACATCAACATCAATCATGTAGCAAAACAGTGGATTATACTTACTGAACAATTGCATGTAATATATCACATCAATGTCATAATAACTGCATCTCTCATGCATAGCAACTGCATCTCTCATGCATAGCAACTGCATCTCTCATGCATAGCAACAGCATAGCATCAACATGCATAGCATGGCATACCATTCATCATACTTACAATTTTCCATGCCAATAACAATTCACAATTAACTACGCATATCCTGAAATAATTATTTAATAAACTGATAACTGGCTTACTTACCTCAGTACGCAATCCAACAGATATATCAGCTAGTCAGATGTCTGAGCACCTACAGGATCATTTTACACAATTAATTTATTAAAAGGAATATTAAAATGACCTTAGAATTCTACCCAGACTAGTTCACGGGCCCAACTTTGGGCTCGAATATCTCCACTATACACACCCAATTGGGGAAGTAAAAATACCCCAAGAAACTAGAATTCACCCAGATTCTAGCCATATAATTATTTTGCTAATCCCGGCCCGTTACAGGGCCCAAAAACCAGCCCAAAATCGCTGCACGGCCCAAAAGGCCTGAACCGGCCGGCCCAGCCGGCCCGGTTCAATCCCCCCTCCCGATCCCCTGTTTCACCGAACAGGGGACGGGACATGGCCGGCGGCCGGGGCCGCCGCCGGCCAAATTGAGGCGGCCCGGCCGCCGGTGGCCGGGCCAGAGCCGGCCGCCGCCGCGGCCGGCCGCCAAACCTCTCTCCCCCTCAATTTCTCTCACTCCCTCAACTCCTCCGCGC
>UESW01003609.1:0-27078 GCA_900491605.1 Calamus simplicifolius
CGATCTTGGTCGGTGATGAATGATCTTGGACCATCGCGATCGATCCGATAGGCGATGATCTGACGGTTGCGATCGATCCAAGCTGTGATCCCGATCGGCCACGACCGATCTCAGACCGTTGCAATCCGTCCGAGATCGGCGATGATCCAATGGTTGCGATCATCGAAGCCATGATCCCGATCGGCCACGGACCGATCTCAGACCGTGGCGATCGGTTCGATCGGCGACGATCCGATGGTTGCGATCGATCCAAGCCCTGATCCTGATCGGCCATGACCGATCTCGGACCGTACGATCCGACGATTGCCATCGATCCAAGCACTGATCGATCTTGGTCGGCGATGAACGATCTCGGACCGTCGCGATCGATCCGATAGGCGACGATCCAACGGTTGCGATCGATCCAAGCCGTGATCCCGATCGGCCACGACCGATCTCGGACAGTTGCAATCCGTCCGAGATCGGCGACGATCCGACGGTTGCGATCGATCAAAGCTGTGATCCCGATCGGCCACTACCGATCTCGGACCGTGGCGATCGGTCCGATCGGCGATGATCTGACAGATGCAATCGATCCAAGCCCTGATCCCGATCGGCCACGACCGATCCCGGACCGTTACGATTGGTCCGAGATCGCTGACGATCCGACGGTTGTGATCGATCCAAGCCCTGATCCCGATCGGCCACGACCGATCCCGGACCATTGCGATCGGTCCGAGATCGCGGACGATCTGACGGTTGCGATCGATCCAATCGATGACGATCCGACGGTTGCGATCGATCCAAGCCATGATCGATCCCGATCGGTGATGAATGATCTCGATCCGTCGTGATCGATCCGATAGGCGACGATCTGACGGTTGCAATCGATCCAAGCCGTGATCCCAATCGGCCACGATCGATCCCAGACCGTTGCGATCGGTCTGAGATCACGGACGATCCAACGGTTGCGATCGATCCAATCCCTGATCCCGATCAGCCATGACCGATCTCGGATAGTGGCGATCGGTCCGATCGTCGACGATCCGATAGTTGCGATCGATCCAAGCCCTGATCCCGATTGGCAACGATCGATCTTGGACCATGGCAATCGATCTGATTGCCGATGATCCGACGGTTGTGATCGATCCAAGCCCTGATCTCGATCGGCCACGATCGATCCCGGACCATTACGATCGGTCCGAGATCGCGACAATCCGACAGTTGCGATCGATCCAAGCCCTGATCTCGATCGTCCACGACCGATCCCGGATCGTGATCAGTCCAATCGATGACGATCCGACGGTTACGATCGATCCAAGCCCTGATCCTGATCGTCCATGACCGATCTCGGACCGTGGTGATCGGACCGATCGGCGTCGATCCAACGGTTGCCATCGATCCAAGCCCTAATCGATCCTGGTCGGCGATGAATGATCTCGAACTGTCGCGATCATCCGATAGGTGATGATCCGATGGTTGCGATCGATCCAAGCCATGATCCCAATCGGCCACGACCGATCTCGGACCGTTGCAATCCATCCGAGATCGACGATGATCCGACGGTTGCGATCGACCGAAGCCGTGATCCCAATCGGCCACGACCGATCTTGGACCATGGCGATCGGTCCGATCGGCGATGATCCGATGGTTGCGATCGATCCAAGCCCTGATCCGATCGGCCACGACCGATCCCAAATGGCGATCAGTCCGATCCAACGATCCGACGATTGCGATCATCCAAGCCCTGATCCCGATCGGCCACGACCGATCCCGGACCGTTGCGATCGGTCCAAGATAGCGACGATCCGACGATTGCGATCGATCCAATCCCTGATCCCGATCGGCCACGATCGATCCAGACCATTGCGATCGGTCTGAGATCGTGATGATCCGACGGTTGCGATCAATCCAAGCCCTGATCCCGATCGGCCACGACTGATCTCGAACCATGGTGATCGGTCCGATCGCCGATGATCTGATGGTTGCGATCGATCCAAGCCCTAATCCCGATCGGCCACGATCGATCTCGGACCGATCGCTATTAACATAATTAATTTTTTTAAAAACATTACGACGCAAAGGGTTACATCATAATTTTTAATATTATAATTATATTATATAAAAATTCATTTTATTTAAAATAATTGCAATGCATATATTGTGTTCGAAATTAAAAATTATTTTTCTAATTTTTTAGTTTATTGCATCGCTAATGCACCGCTATTTAATATAATTAATTTTTTTAAAAATATTACGATGCACTGTGTTGCATCGCAATTATTTTTCTCATATTTATACTTTATAAAAATTAATTTTATTTAAAATAATTGCAATGCAGTTAGTGCGTCGCTGAATTAAAAATAATTTTTTAATTTTTTGATTTATTGCGTCGCTAATGCGTCGCTATTTAACATATTTAATTTTTTTTAAAACATTGCGACGCATTGAGTTGTGTCTCAATATTTTTTCATAATATTTATATTTTACAAAAATTAATTTTATTTAAATTATTTGTGACGTAATTGGTGTGTCGCTAAATTAAAAATAATTTTTCTAATTTTTGGATTTATTGCATCGCTAATGCGTCACTATTTAACATATTTAATTTTTTTAAAAACATTGCGACGAACTGAGTTGCATCGCAATATTTTTTCCTAATATTTATATTTATAAAAATTAATTTTATTTAAATTATTTGCGATGCAATTGGTGCGTCGCTAAATTAAAAATAATTTTTTTATTTTTTATTTATTGCGTCGCTATTTAACATATTTAATTTTTTAAAAACATTGCGATGCATTGAGTTGCATCGCAATATTTTTTTCCCACATTTATATTTTATAAAAAATTAATTTAAAAATATTACGACGCATTATTTGCGTCGCTAAATAAAAAAATAGTTTTTTTATTTTTGGTTTATTGAGTCGCTAATGCGTCGCTAATTGCATCGCAATGTTTTATTGTCACGGAGGCATTGCAAAGTGGTCGCAATTTAGTGACGCAATGATGCGTCGCTAAATTTGCGTCGCTATTTCAGTATTTTCTTGTAGTGGCTTCAACGATCAAATAAAAATTTGACCATTGGAGCTATCAAAGTTCGATGGTCAAGTTTAGTTGACCGTTTTTAGGTTCAATCGATTATCCATTTCTAGTTTTTTGAATTTTTTATTATTTTATTTTTATTATTGGTTCAAAATCTAATATAATTTATTTTAAGAGTTTTGGGTCTTGTGCATTTATTCTCTATCCAAGCATTACAATATGTCCTTAGGAAAAATTAAAATTACAATATGCAAACCATTCTCTTGGACGCCCTTGAATCGGATTGTACTTAATTTAATGTTGTTCATCTTTGGCTTAAACTTCTTGCATTCTGCTTGAGTTTTCTATAGATTTAGTACATGTTGATAAAATTTTGCACATGTTTTGCTTTATTCCGATCATGGTATCTATTTTGTTATTACATACTCAAGCATTGCATTAGTCCTTCAATTAATATTTTTATTATTATCAAAGATTCAAAATATATGCTATTGACTCCTTATGTTTAACATTAGAGTTGATTTAGAAAGATTTAAAGAGGGTCATTGCCTGATTTTAAAGATATTTTAAGAAGATATTAAGCTGATTTAAGAAGATACTAAATATTATTAATTGCATGATTTGAGAAGCTAATTATGAAAAACATCAAATTTGATTTGAGAAGAATTTAAAAGCATTTGTTGCATAACTGATCCAAAAAGCTATAAAAAGTATCCATTTCCTTATCTCAATAAGCTATTTTGAGAAAATATCAATACCGATTTGAGAATCATTGCATGATTTTAAGGTTTGATTTAAGATTTAAATTGATAAATATACCATAATTATTGAAATTTATTTTTTATTTATTGGATAAAATAATATAAGTAAATAAATATCTCTCTTACCTTAATGTGGTAAAGAGAATATTTTCACAAATCCTTTTCCCACATTTATTATCCTTGTATTTATTTATTTATTTTAGATTTGAATCTTCAATAACTCTTTAATAACTTTAAGTTTATAAATAACCAAAAATATTTTAAAAATATATTAGCTTGATGGTTTATATAATAATTTGCATCATTGTTGGCATATTATATGCCCAATAACATAGAAAATGCTAAAACTCAACTGCCATGTTAAGGCCTAGCTTACTAATTTTATATAGACATTGTGTTTCATTGAGCAATACATGGAGCCATTTATTCTATAATTAGCACTAACGCTAAGTGCTTGCTTGATTAGGACTAATACTAATTAAATAATTTTTTTTTTTGGAAAGAAAGGTTTTGATATATCAGTGCTCCCTTAATGATATCTTTATCGTCACTTCTATAAGCAAGGAAGTCATCCCATTAATAGTTCTTTCTTCATGCTTATCAATTTAGACATACTCGATCAGCTCGACTCTGATATCATTTGTTATAATATGAATGCATCCATCAACTTTTGCACACTTGAATTGGCTCTAATACTATTTATAATATTCTAAGCTTATTCGCCGATCCAATTAATCGTTAATGGATCAAAATCATATAGCCTAAAAACTCAAATGAAAGTTAACAAGTAAGAAGTAAACTTGAGTTATAATCACTTAAAATTTTCTATTTTTTCATTAGACACCAAACTAAATTCAAAATATCACATAAACTTTAGAATTTTGATTACCAAATTAAAGGCATTAGATATTCTGTTAAGATAAATCTTCTGCTCATTTCCGAAATGTCTTGCGGGCGGAAGAAAGCCTACATGATTTTATTTTATTTTTATAATAATTTCATGTTGGCATTCCTAATGTTAAGTTTTTGGAAAAAAATCAAAAAAGGGATCTCATTTGTTTCCTAGAATACTCTGGTCCCAGCTAATGATAGCCGCCATATGCGGAACGAAAGGAATAGAAGGCTTTCTTTTCTTTCTCTTTTTTGACCAAGCTTCAAACAAATCAAATCTCCACAAGGTTATTTGTAGTATATCTCCACAAGGTTATTTGTAGTATATGCGAGATTTAAGGTACCTTTTATTCTAAGAAAAACTTAGAGAAGACAATCGCCATTATAAATTTTTCGTCAAGAGAAGTATTTCATCAAATGCAATCGCCATTATAAATTTTAGAAGCCAAAAGTGCAATAAATAAATCAAAGGCATACATTCATCCTCTGATTTAAGGAGGGCATTCCAAAATTGTCTACCAAATAGTATAACACTGTTGCGAGTGGATGGAACTTGTTAAACTATTGATGACATTTAGATTTTAAAAGCTGATAGGGCCATCAAGAGCTGCTGCATGAAAAAGAGTTTCAATGGTTAAGGTAAGCAACAATACAACAAGCCAAAATAGCCAGACTGCACCAAACCGATAATGGTTCATAATGAATCGAACCAAACCATACTGGAATCATTCTGATACGGTCATTTGGTTCAGTACAACAACTAAACCAACCCATATCAACTCTATATCGGTCATATTAAATGCCTTGGGTACCATACCAAATACCAAACGGTGCTATGGATTAGAGCTTTACCACTGAGTTGATACAATACACGTTATGTAATGTACCATACTGAATTGTATCGATATATAGTGAAACTAGCATCATACCATAAATTTTAATTGGCTTTTTAAATTTCATTAAAAAGTTTGGTTATATTTTTGTGATATCATACCATGAATTAAGCCAGTTAAGTGCAGCCAATCCTCATCAGGATAGTCCCTCCTGAGGGCTTCGGCAGTCTGCAGCAAGTGCTCGATCTGGGGCTCATCGAGATCGGGATCGCTATCATCAATAAACTCATTGAGCAATTGAATGCATTCCCAGATGCTCATCTCCACTCTGTCCAACTTGTCGTACTCCTCTCTCATCCTCTTCACCTGCACCTCACATCGCACATTGATTAGCTCCAAGCCAAACCACACTACCCAATCTTCAATAAATTAAGAAACTATAACATTATATGTACGAAATCGTAGGTTTGATGGATGTGGTTCGTGCGATAAAACTCTTCAACAGTCTTCTTCCTCTCAAACTCGATATCATAGTCCTTGCAATAATTTGTTATTCATTTTAAATATGTTCTGATATGGCTAATGCAGCCACAAGGGCAATCATGGCAAAATCAAAAGCTTAAGGCGGCCCCGCCCCAGCGTCTCCAAGTCGGCCGAGTCAGCCCCGACCTTCCCTGGTCGGCCCCGCTCGGCCTCGGCATCTCCAAGTCGGTCGAGTCGGCCCCGACCTTCCCTGGTCGGCCCCGCTCGGCCCTGGCATCTCCAAGTCGGCTGACTCGGCCCCGACCTTTCCTGATCGGCCCCGCTCGGCCCGACCTTCCCTGGTCAGCCCCGCTCGGCCCCGGCATCTTCAAGTCGGCCGAGTCGGCCCCGACCTTTCCTGGTTGGCCTCGCTCGGCTCCATAATCTCCAAGTTGGCCGAGTCGGCCCCGACCTTCCCTGGTAGGCCTCGCTCGGCCCCATCTCCAAGTCGGCTGAGTCGGCCCCGACCTTTTTGGTCGGCCCCGCTCGGCCCTGGCATCTCCAAGTCGACCGAGTTGGCCCCGACCTTCCCTGGTCAGCCCCGCTCGGCCTCGGCATCTTCAAGTCGGCCGAGTCAGTCCCGACCTTCCCTGGTTGGCCCTGCTCGGCCCCGACATCTCCAAGTCGGCCGAGTCGGCCCGACCTTCCTGGTTGGCCCCGCTTGGTCTCGACATCCCCAAGAGAGCCATGACAGCCCCGACTTTCCCAAGCCGGCCCCAGAACGGTCCTGGCATTCAAGCCGCCATCTTTCTGACTCACGCCGTCTGACATCGCTAGGCCCAACTATCCACTGGCCATGCCGCCGATGGGACCAGACCTAACTACCCGCTAGCCCCGCTAATTGATAAGACTTGGCTCATCAACCGCCATTTTTCCCTTTCCGATGGACAGACCTACCAATCGGCCCAGATTCACGCAACCCCACGAATCCCATGGACATTCCTTCCTCACAGAACTCCATGTTGTCGTGCAGGTGTCAACCACCTATAAAAGGGTAAGTCCACTCAAGGACTAGGTATGCAAAAACTCACATGCTCGTCAATCTATCACCCTGAGAGGAATCCCCCTTTGTGGACTCCTCTCGCCCCTAAAGAGCTCGCTTGAGCTTTCCTTAGCTGTGACCTCGGTTGCTGACTTGAGCGTCGGAGGGTCCTCACCGGAGCACCCCTCCGGTCTTAGGACTTTTTGCAGGCCATCCAGCTCGGCGAGGGTCCATTGATCAAGCAGTTCTCTTTTCCCGACATTCAAGACCGGCAATCTGGCCGAGACCAGCGCCAACTTGGCCTCGGTCGCGGAGGCCTGGCTACCCTCGACTTCGGCCCGACACTCCGCCTCCCTTATTCGGCCGCCCAGATTTTCCTCCCGGGCCTTGGCCTCATGATGAAGTCGAGCAAGGCTCTGAGACTGTGCCATGCTCTCCTTATATTTGTCGGCCCACGCAGGGACTTCACGAGCGCATCCACGAAGTGGGACAGCGCTTCGCGAAGGGCCATCGCACCGTTGGCCATCTGCAGCAGAAGAATGTGTTAATCGCAGGAAAAACTAAGGCATCACAAAACATGTCTAAAAATGAAGAAAATCCAGAGGGTTACCTAGATGATGGAGACCATCACCATGTCCAAAATCGCGGAGTGGCTTTGCCCCCGCATCTCCTCATCGGACTCGGTAGTCCGAACCCTTGACAGGAGACGGGCAGCCCACCCGGCATCTGCCATTGAACCAAACCTGGGCGCTGGCCGTGCCGGCCCCTCTTGCGGCCCTTCGACCCAAGGGCGAGTTGGGCGGCGCACTGATCGCTAGGATGAGCTCTCGGACTCATCCCTCTGCTTCCTGGCTGCTTCCGCCCCAGCCTCAAACCTTCTATCGACTATCTCCCCCTCTCCGGCAGTTGGGGGAGCCCTCTTCCCCTTCGACTCCGTGGCAATCGAAGGGCCAATAGTGATTGTAACCTGCCCCGCCTCGAGCGTCAGTGGTGGCGGAGGCTTCCTCCTCGAGATCCAAGATCACCACGGCTGCTTTGGTGGTGGCCGGATCTCCCTTCTTTTACTTCGGTCTCCGGCCCCGGGACCACTCCTGCAGCCGGCATTTCCTCAGCCGGCTCCTCCGCGGGCATTGGAGCCACGGAGCTTCAGCAACTTGAGCCGGCTCGGCCTGCCCCCTTTTTTGAGCCTTCTTCGCCGGCCTCGCCACTTCTCCTACCGCCAGCCTCTTTTGATGCAGGGCGCTTCAAACTTGTCGGCGGAAAACCTCATCGTTGCACCAAAAAATGATAAACATTAGCAACAGCATACAATAACCTTTGGGTCGAGACAGGAAGAGTCGAGCGTCATGCTCACCAACCACCGGGGCTGACTCGGCCTCAAACAGGTTCTCCTTGGATAGGAGTTCCTTGTAGCCATGGATTTGACAGGTGGACAGCTTGGTAAAGAGTTTCATATCCCTCTCCCCTATGGCGGCACTATCATTAGAGTTGGTGTCCGGCTCTCTCCAATCAGCCCTCACCCCCTCGATATAGGCAAAAGGAATCGAGATTTCCACCCCCTAATCTTGGACGGGAGACCTAAGGGGAAGGCTCTACCCGGCCTGGCGGTGAATGCCCACCAGGCCCCCTCACTTGGCGGCGGAGCTTATAGAAAGCCCGGAACAGTGACAGTCCTGCCCGAGCCCCTGGAAGCAGCAAAGAATGACAAAAGCGTAGATGATCCGAATCGAGTTTGGAGTCAACTGCGCCGGCACTAGCCTATACCTGTCTAAAAGATTCAGAATAAAAGGATGGAAAGGGAGGCGCAGCCCACACCGAAAAAACTCCTCGTATAGAGCGACCCGACCGGGGTGGACGGAGGTCACTCTATCTTCGGGCCCCAGCGCGGATAGGCGATGAAACTGGGAACTATGTACCTAGCCCTATTGGCCTCCACATCCTCAGGGGTCATGGTTGAGGCCACTCCCGCCAGACCTGCCGGATCAAGGCCAACCGTCGGAGGTGGTGCCGAATGATGGGAAGACACAGGAACTGTCCTAATAGGGGGAGCTGAAATAGACGGAGGTTCGGTCGCCGTCGGTCGATCATGGATGGTAATGCCACCCACCAGCCGAGGCACCTGGTTAACTGAGGGGGTTTGGTCTTCACTATCGGAATGGAAAGACTCTACTATGGGCCTCTTACCCTCCCTAACAGCACGACGGTCCATGGGTAAGACGAAGGATGAAACTAACCTGGGAATCAAAAGAAACTCGAAGACAGAAGGGCTCAGGTCGCGAGGAACTCATAGAAGAGAAAGCTGGAAGAAAGCGCTAGCAGTGTAAAAGCTTTCCCCTGGACCCTCGGGCGCTTTTATACCCCCCATCTCCAAACGGCGATGCCCAAGGCCCCGCCACGTGGCACACTTCTATTGTGCCACGGGCTATCCGCCGGCAATCTCGCCTGTGCCCGAGATGTGCTGCTTTCATTCGTCCCGAAGAGCGTGATCCCTGGCCAATCGCAGAGCATAGAAAGTAGAGAAGCAATGATAACCCCCACTTTTTCCATCCTCCGATGGGCGCCCTCATCAAGGCATCCGGTGCCAACGTCAACTCCCATCTACTGCATGATTGTGGAAGATTTTCGAAGTGACACCGCCTTGGAAAAATGCGCCAGCTCACCAGTTATTGAAAGCGCACTGAAGAGCAATCATTTTTTGAATTTTCGTGCCCCTTTCGCCCAAATGATAGCAGACGCATGGCCCTCGTGCTCAGGGGCGGGAGGGCATCTGATGTGGCTAAAGCAGCCACGAGGGCAATCATGGCAAAATCAAAAGCTTAAGGCGGCCCCGCCCCAGCATCTCCAAGTCAACCGAGTCATCCCTGACCTTTCCTTGTCGGCCCCGCTCGGCCCCGACATCTCCAAGTCGGCCGAGTCGGCCCTGACCTTCCCTGGTCGGCCCCGCTTGGCCCCGGCGTCTCCAAGTTGGCCGAGTCGCCCTGACCTTCCCTGGTTGGCCCCAGCATCTCCAAGTTGGCTGAATCGGCCCCGACCTTCCCTGGTCGGCCCCGCTCGGCCCCGGTGTCTCTATGTCGGCCGAGTTGGCCCCGACCTTCCCTGATTGGCCTCGGCATCTTCAAGTTGGCCGAGTCGGCCCCGACCTTCCCTGGTCGGCCCTGCTTGGCCTCGGCATCTCCAAGTCGCCGAGTCGGCCCCAACTTTCCCTGGTCAGCCCCGCTCGACCCGGCACCTCCAAGTCAGCCGAGTCGGCCCCGCTTGGCCATGGCACCTCCAAGTCGGCCGAGTCAGCCCCGACATTTCCTGGTCGGCCCCGCTTGGTCTCGGCATCCCCAAGAGAGCCATGACGTTCTCAACTTTCCCAAGCCGGCCCCAGGACGGTCCTGGCCGTTCAAGTTGCCATCTTTCTGACTCGTGCCGTAGGACATCGCCAGGCTCAACTATCCACTAGCCACACCATCGATGAAACCAGACCTAACTACCTGCTAGCCTCGCTAATTGATGGGATTTGGCTCACCAACCGCCGTTTTTCCCTCTCCGATGGGATAGGACCAACCAACCAGTCCAGATTCATGCAACCCCCACGAACCCGCGGACATTCCTTCCTCACAGAACTCCACATGGTCGTGCAGGTGTCAACCACCTATAAAAGGGTAAGTCCACTCAAGGACCAGGTATGCAAAAACTCACACGCTCATCAATCTATCACCCAAAGAGGAATCCCCCCTTTGTGGACTCCTCTCGCCCCTAAAGAGCTCACTTGAGCTCTTCCTTAGCTGTGACCTTGGTTGCTGACTTGAGCGTCGAAGGGTCCTCATCGGAGCACTCCTCCGATCTTGGGACTTTTTACAGGCCATCCAGCTCGATGAGGGTCCATTGATCAAGCAGTTCTCTTTTCCCAACATTCAAGACCGGTGATCAGGCGTCATCATGTTCTGAAGGAGTTCAAGTCCTAAACCTATGGAGGCAATAATTTGGCCCTTTTGGGTAGGCCCATGCGTGAAGATGATCTAATAAAGATGAAGAATCATAGTCAAGCAGTGGGCCATGCAAAAAAAAACCCTAAAAAAGGGATGAAATTAAGTACATATGCGAGATGGACCTGAAAGTATGGCCGAAGGAATTGATCTCGTGTTGATCCATTCATTGATTTTGATGATTAATAAAGGAATTGAGTATATTTATTTGATTACTAATGGATTTTATAAGTGTTTCAGGACTTAAATTTATTTGATCAATTTAAAGGAATTAAGAAATAATTTTGAATCAAATACAAATCAGAGATTTCAAAGTTTTAGAGCTTGGAGTCAACACCTAGGAAGTCTGGAGCTGACCCCATGGCCAATTCAATTTTAATCTGATTTTTGATACAACCTGGAGCCGACACCTAGAGTTTCGGAGCCGACACCTAAGGTTTTGGAGTCGACACTTACTGTGTCTAGAGCCAACTCTAATGCAGGGATAGAACGTTAATTTTCTGAGCATCCTGGAGCCGACACCTACAGTATTCGGGAGCCGACACCTGACGACGGCGAGCTGACACTTACTTTTGCGGAGCCGACTCCACGACGAACTCAGATTTTACTATTTATGGAAAAACGATTCGGAGCCGACACCTGAAAAGCTGGAGCCGACTCCAACCCACTTGGACGAAAAATCAAAAATGCCAGATCAGCTCTAACGGTAATATTTTTGATTTCTGACATCTAACGGCTATTTTTTATGAATGGAAAATCCTTCCATGTACACTCCAACGGCTAGATTTCCATCCAAAAATGAATCAAAGAAAATCTATAAAAAGAGGAAAAACAACGGTTTGAAAAATATAGAAAAAGAAAGAGAGAAACGGATAGAAAAAGATCAAAAATCAGAATTCGAAAAGTCTAGAGCCTTATATCCAAGAGAGGAGTTTTCAAATTCAAAACCTTCTACTCCACAAAGCTCAAAGAAGAATCCAAGCCGTTCAAATAGCGAAAAATCAGAGGATTCTCAACTAGAAGAAAGAGACCGACTTTTCAATCTTCTCAACTGCATCTACTGTGAGGAATCGGAGCTGAGGCTTGATTCAACCCAGCAAGGAGAAGAGGAAAAGAAGAAAAGAAGAAAAGCTCAAAGCCAAACAACTTCAAACCAGGCTTTTCTAAACCTATTCACTTTTCTTTGAATATTTGCTCATTAAGGAGCTGTGAAAATTTGTAAAATATTCTTATTCTTGTTTGTGCCTAGTTCAATCAAAGGGAATTGAACTAGTGGAGGTTCTTAACCTCGGGTCAAGCTAGTTTTGCTTGAGTCTTGGGTTGTGTACTGGTGAGCCCAAAAATCGGCTGGGTTCGTTGTGATCCCGGGTAAAACAATAAGTTTGAGTTGTGAACTTGTAAAACAACTCGGCTGTAATCAAGGAGATTATAGTGTGGACCCAAGTAGGATCTTGGGAGTGGACGTAGGTGTTGGATACACCGAACCACTATAAAATCTTTGTGTTTATCGTGCTTCCATTGTCTCTATCTCTATCTCTATTTTATTCGCTGTACTTTATATTTGCATTGCATCTATTTTTATTCATCTTAAGCAAACAATTTTTCAAGAGGTTAAATTTTTTAAGAACTCAATTCACCCCCCCCCCTCTTGGGTTATCATCTGGGCCAATAATTGGTATCAGAGCAAGTGCTCATTAGATTTTGATCACACGATCAAGAGCTAAAGATCCAAATGGCAACTCAAGTTGGATCATTTGCCGAAGGTCATTCTACAAATAGACCTCCCTTGTTTAATGGTTCCAACTATTCTTATTGAAAGCAAGAATGAGAATATTCATTCAAGCTTCTGATTATGAATTATGGGGTGTTATAACTAATGGACCTAGTACACCCACACACGTTGTTGACGGCACTATTGTTCCTAAGCTCGAAAGGGATTGGAATGATAATGATAGGAAAATGGCACAGCTCAATGCTAAGGCCATGAACGTCTTATTTGCTCTCTAGATGCTAATGAATTTAATAGAATCTCCACATGTAATTCCACAAAGGAGATTTGGGATAGATTAGAGGTTACCCATGAGGGTACTAACCAAGTAAAAGAATCCAAAATCAACATTCTTGTTCATAAATATGAGTTATTTTGCATGGAACAAACTAAAAATATAGCCAGCATGTATACTAGATTTACTGATATTGTAAATGGGTTAAAAGTTTAGGCAAAACATATTCTAACTCTGAACTTGTCCGTAAAATTCTCAGGTCACTTCCAAGAACGTGGGAAGCGAAGGTGACAGCAATCCAAGAAGCAAAGGACCTCAACACCTTACCCTTAGAGGAGCTTCTAGGATCCCTAATGACCCATGAATTGACCATGAAGCAGCACATAGAAGAAGATGTAAAAAAGAAAAAGACCATAGCTCTTAAGGCTGTTGAAAATGAGGAGAGCTGCAATGATAGTGAAGAAGATGATGATGAGACAGCTCTTCTAGCAAGAAAGTTCAAAAAATTTATGAGAAGAAAGAGATCCTTCCACAAGAAGAAATTTGGAACTAAGATGGAAGGAGAGAAAGAAAAGACAAGGACAAGGATAAAGAGAAAGACCCCTTGATTTGCTATGAATGTAAGAAACCGGGGCATTACAGATATGATTGTCCTCAACTGAAAAAGACTTTCAAGAAGAAAAAGAAAGCCTATGTTGCAACTTGGAGCGATAGTGATGAATCCTCATCGGAGGAAGAACAAAAGGAGGTTGCTAACATTTGCTTTATGGCAAACGAAGAGGATGAGGTAAGTTCTAAAAATCCTTGCGATGAATTTGCTTTTGATGAATTATTTGATGCTTTTAATAAACTTGTTGGTGATTTCAAAATTTTGAAAAAGAAATATAAGTTTTTGAAAAATAAAAATTTGACTTTGATTGAAGAAAAAGAAAATCTTTATAATGAAACTAAAGTGCTAAAATCTGAAAAAGGCAATTTGACTAAAGAAAAAGAATCAATTTCCAATGAAAATGATAAACTAAAGAAGGAAATTGATAAATATAAAGTATTGTTGATAAATTCACTTATAGTTCAGAAAAACTTAATTTATTGTTAAGTAATCAAAGAGCTATATATGATAAGGCTGGTTTAGGATATAGACCTAATTTGAAACAAAAATTTATCAAAATTTTTTTTAGAAATGAACAAAACAATAATAATGTTACATGCCATTACTGTAACAAGAAGGGACACAAAGTTTTTGAATGCAATTTTAAGAAAATAGATAAGAAGATAAATAGTAAAGGAAAGAAAATTTGGGTTCCTAAAGGAACAATTGTTTATGCTACTAACCATGAAGGACCCAAGAAAGCTTGAGTACCTAAATATAAGACTTAATTATTTTTGCAGGAGTGTCTTGCGGCCAAAAGATCAAAGAGAAAGTGGTATCTCGATAGCGGCTGCTCAAGGCACATGACGGGTGATAAGGATCAATTTATCACCCTTGAAAGCAAAAGAGGAGGAGTAGTTACATTTGGTGACAATGGCAAAGGCCAAATCTTGGGGTTTGGTAACATTCAAATAACTCCCTCCACATATATTGAAAATGTCTTATATGTTAATGGTTTGAAACATAATTTAATTAGCATTAGTCAATTATGTGATAAAGGTTTTAAAGTATCATTTGAATCTTCTATATGCACAGTTTCTAATCCCATTGATAATAGCATTATTTTTATTAAAATAGAAATGGCAATGTATACCTGATTGATTTAGACAATTTGTCTACTAGTAATCATTGCCTAGTTGCTAATAATGCTAATATAAATGAGATTGGTTGGTTGTGGCATCGAAGATTAGGTCATGCAAGCACACACCTTATCTCAAAACTAATTAGAATGGATTTAGTAAAAGGACTTCCATAATTAGATTTTGAAAATAATAAAATTTGTGATGCATGTCAATTTGGAAAACAAACTAGAAATTCTTTCAAAACTAAAAATATTGTTTCCACTTCTAGGCCACTTGAACTACTTCACATGGATCTTTTTGGACCTACTAGAACCACAAGTTTAGGAGAAAGAAATATGGTCTTGTGATTGTAGATGATTACTCTAGATACACTTGGGTATTATTTTTAGCTCATAAGGATGAGACCTTTCCACTATTTTTGAAATTCTTCAAGAAGGTCACAAATGAGAAAAACAACACCATAGTGTCTCTAAGAAGTGATCATGGCACAGAATTTGAAAATCATTTATTTAAAAAAATTTGCATAGAAAATGACATCCATCATAATTTTTCTGCACCTAGAACACCGCAACAAAATGGTGTAGTTGAAAGGAAAAATAGAACCCTAGAAGACATGGCCCATACCATGCTATGTGAAAGCAACTTACCAAAATGCTTTTGGGCAGAAGCTATAAACACGGCATGCTACATCCTTAATAGAGCTTTAATTAGGCCAATCATTAAGAAAACACCTTATGAACTATGGAATAATAGAAAACCAAACATAAGTTATTTTCATGCATTTGGTTGTAAGTGTTTCATTCATAATAATGGCAAAGATAACCTAGGAAAATTTGATGCAAAATCTGATGAAGGCATATTCTTAGGATATTCAACATCATGTAAAGCTTATAGAGTATTTAACAAGAGAAACTTAATAGTAGAAGAATCTATTCATGTAATCTTTGATGAATCTTTAGCATCAAGTTCTAAAAAGATTGATGATGAGGAAGATACAAACATTCTAGAAAGAGACATTAAAAAATTAAATATAGATGTATCTTCAGACCATGAACAAGAAGCTAAAGATAATAATTCTCCTAGTGTTGATGTTGTTGATGGAAATAGTAATGATATAGATCTACCTCGAGATTGGAGATATGCCTATGGTCATCCAAGAGAATTAATTATAGTGATCCATCTCAAGGAGTAAGAACTAGATCATCAATGAGAAACATCAATAATCATCTTGCATTTGTATCTCAAATTGAACCAAAAACTATTGAAGAAGCTGAAAAAGATAATAACTGGATGTTAGCCATGCAAGAAGAATTAAATCAATTCACCAAAAATAATGTTTGGACATTAGTGGATAGACCTAAAGATCATTCTGTAATAGGATCAAAATGGGTATTTAGAATGAAAATGGCATAGTAATTAGAAACAAAGCTAGATTAGTTGCAAAAGGATATAATCAAGAAGAAGGAATTGATTTTGATGAAACTTTTGCACCTGTAGCTAGACTTGAAGCAATTAGATTGTTACTTGCATTTGCATGTTATATGCATATCAATTTATTTCAAATGGATGTTAAAAGCGCATTCTTAAATGGATTTATAAATGAAGAAGTTTTTGTTGAACAACCACTGGGATTTGAAGATCATGAATTTCCAAATCATGTTTTTAAATTACACAAAGCACTATACGGTTTGAAACAAGCACCTAGGGCTTGGTATGAAAGATTAAGTAAATTTCTGATTGAAAATGATTTTGTAAGAGGAAATGTCGATAAAACACTATTTTTAAAAATAAAAGACAAAGATTTATTAGTAGTACAAATATATGTTGATGATATTGTTTTCGGTGCTACTAACAATTTGTTATGTCAAGAATTTGCTAAGTTAATGCAGGGTGAGTTTGAAATGAGTATGATGGGAGAACTCAACTTCTTCCTAGGACTTCAAATCAAACAAAGCAAAGATGGAATCTTCATCAATCAAGCCAAATACACAAAAGAACTGCTCAAGAAATTTGGAATGGAGTCAATCAAACCACTTGGGACACCTATGAGTCCTTCGTGCAAATTGGACAAAGATGAAGATGGTAAGAAAGTAGATCAAAAACATTACAGAGGTATGATTGGATCTCTTCTTTACTTAACAGCTAGTAGACCAGATATTATGTTTGCAGTATGTTTATGTGCTAGATTTCAATCTGAACCTAAAGAATCTCACTTAATTGCTGTAAAAAGAATCTTAAGATACTTAAGTGGAACTAAAAAAGTAGGTTTATGGTACTCTAGAGACTCAACCTTAAATTTAATTGCATATTCTGATTCTGACTATGCTGGATGTAAATTGGATAGAAAAAGCACAAGTGGTGCATGTCAATTCTTAGGATGTAACTTAATCTCTTGGTTTAGCAAAAAGCAAAATTTGGTTGCATTATCTACTGCTGAAGCAGAATATGTTGCAGCTGGAAGTTGCTGTGCTCAAATCCTTTGGATTAAGAGACAACTTGAAGATTATGGCATAACCCCCGATAAAACACCAATTAGATGTGATAACATGAGTGCAATAAATCTAACTAAAAATCCAATTCAACATTCAAGAACAAAACACATTGAAATTAGATATCATTTCATAAGAGAACATGTAGCTAATAATGAAATTTGTCTTGAATATGTTAATACAGAGGAACAATTAGCTGACATATTTACAAAACCTTTGAGTGAAGAGAGATTTTGTTATCTTAAAGGTGAATTAGGGATATGTGACCCTATGGATTGATTTTGATACATTAAGGAATGAGAATCTAAATTTCTATCAATTTCTTAATATTCCCTTCACTATTTTAAGGACAAATTATCTAGTCATTTGAGCTATTTGATCCTTAATACTCCAAAATTTTATTAAAATTTTATAAAATTTATTTTGACGAGTTTCAGTCATTTGAATTTCATATATTTTTGCTGAAACTATCTTTGGAGTCGACACCTCAGAATGAGGAGTCGACACCTCTGATGTGTCGCTCTCGGTCCCTGACCTTGGAGCCGACACCTATGAATTCGGAGCCGACTCCAGTTCGAGCGCTGACTGTGTTAGCGATTTGGAGTCGACACCCGACTTTGTGGGAGTCAACACCTGGGAATCAAAAGTTGATTTATTAGGGCAGAGTCGACACCTCGTCACTTCATCACTTTCTCAAATCCTAACCAAACTCTTCCAAAATTTCTCCAAAACTTCCCCATCTCTAATTCCATCCAAATCGAACCTTTCCAAAGATCAAATGGCACCCAAAAGGAGAGAATCAATGGTTGGAGAGCCGGTAACTATGGAAAAGCGTTCCGCACGTTGTCCCGTTCGTGAGCGACTCCAAGCAGTGATTCGTCCACAATTCTGACAACCCCAATGCATCTTCCACAAAGGTAGATACCCTAGCTGATAGAGTCATCACAATGGGTAGAAAAATCGATTTTGACCTATTTGAATCCGAAGGCTTTTCAATCGGGAGACAATTGAAGGAAATGGGCTGGGATAAGCTATGTTCTCTTGATGTTCTTACCTATCCAGCCCTAGTAAAAGAATTCTATTTCAATTTGACTAGAGGGGATGGAGGTTTAGTAAGCAATGTTAAAGGGAAAAGGATTCATCTCACCTTTCAAAAGCTCGGAAACCTCCTCAGCATCCCAATCACTGGTTTAGCAGCTGACATGCATAGTGATAGGTCAGCAGCCCTTTCAAGGATGTTAGGAAGGGATGTAACAGAGTTTGAAGAAATTAAAGCCAATCAACTACCCCTAGAATTGAGATTATTACACAATATATGCAGTAGGATCTTGTTTCCAAAAACTGGTCGGTTTGAGTATGTCTCGGAGCGAGACATTGTGATTATGGACAGTGTTCTAACTGGGCAGCCGATCAATCTGGCAGCAATGATGATTTTTTATATGGCAGAAGCTGGAGGGAAAAGGAGATCATCCCTACCGTATGGAATGGTACTAACTATGGTATTCAAGAGCCAAGGGGTTATAATTCAAGAGAATGAACTTTCCAAGAACCTAAGGCACACAGATTACTATAGCCTAGCTACATTGCATCGATGGGTTTTGTCAAGGTGAATGGACAGTGGGATAGGAAAGGACACCTAGATGAAAGAGCCCCTATGCCGAGAGTTTTTGAGCCTTGCGAGGCTGGACCATCATTTAGGGTTCCTTCTCCACAGCCTAGGAGTCCCATTTCTGCTCCTGTTCCTGCTCTGCACCTGCACAAGTTTATGATCAACCATCCACTTCTTCAACTGGATTCTCAGACCTTCAAATGGAGCAATTAAAAAGTTTGTTTGCATCTTAGAAGGATGATTTGATAGTAAATTTATGAATTTAAAAGAATCACTTTACTCCCTTGATGATCGGATTGCAAAGATTGAATCAACTCTCAACTCCTCCATAGAATCTTTAAGTGGTGATTTGAAGAACATCTTTGAAGAGCTTAAAGAGATTTGTGGAGATGGTGAAACTTATTCAAAGTGCAACGCCGAACTTCAAGACAAAATCATAACAGCTTGCACATTTGTGGATGAGAGACTAAAAGATTATGTTAGACTTCAATGTGATGGAATGAAAAATATAGTAGATCATTTAACAAGAATAGTTAGAAAGAACTTTTGATGTAGTGTATGCTCAATCTTGTTGAAATATTTTTGATGTAATGAAATTAATAATGAAGTTTAAAGAGGGAGAGAATTATGTAATACTTGACAATATGTTGATGTAGTGAAGCTTATGTTAATGAATGAAAAAGTTTTTAATGTAATATTTGATTTTTCTTGAAATGAAATTATCCCTTGATTATCTTTTGATGCAATTATCTTTTGATGCAGTAAAATATTCTTTACCTTTTTGTTGATTACAAAAAAGGGGGAGAGAATTAGGATTGTATATGCATTAAGAGGGAGAAAATTATATGGAAAGAATTATAGTTGTTAATCGCATTAAAGGAGAGAATGTTAATTGATTAATATGATATTGAGTTATTGATATGGATTAATAATCAAATTGAATTGTCTATGCACAAAGAAATCTTAAGTACCAAATGTGTAAAGTAAGAGGAAGAATAATTTGAATTTGAAAGAAGCTACCTTATTCAGGGGGAGCTTACTCGTAAAGATCACTTCCTTGATATTCTCTTTAATTTAAGAATTCTATGCATATACTCAATGTTTTTATAATCATCAAAAAGGGGGAGATTGTTGATCCATTCATTGATTTTGATGATTAATAAAGGAATTGAGTATATTTATTTGATTACTAATGGATTTTATAAGTGTTTCAGGACTTAAATTTATTTGATCAATTTAAAGGAATTAAGAAATAAATTTTGAATCAAATACAAATCAGAGATTTCAAAGTTTCAGAGCTTGGAGTCGACACCTAGAAGTCTGGAGCCGACCCCATGGCCAATTCAATTTTAATCTGATTTTTGATACAACCTGGAGCCGACACCTAGAGTTTCGGAGCCGACACCTAAGGTTTCGGAGTCGACACTTACTTTGTCTGGAGCCGACTCCGATGCAGGGATAGAACGTTATTTTCTGAGCATCCTGGAGCCGACACCTACAGTATTCGGGAGCCGACACCTGACGACGGTGAGCCGACACTTACTTTTGCGGAGCCGACTCCACGACGAACTCAGATTTTACTATTTATGAAAAAATGATTCGGAGCCGACACTGAAAAGCTGGAGCCGACTCCAACCCACCTGGACAAAAATCAAAAATGCCAGATCAGCTCTAACGGTAATATTTTTGATTTCTGACATCTAACGCTATTTTTTATGAATGAAAAATCCTTCCAGGTACACTCCAACGGCTAGATTTCCACCCAAAAATGAATCAAAAGAAAATCTATAAAAAGGAGAAAAACAACCGTTTGAAAAATATAGAAAAGAAAGAGAGAAACATAGAAAAAGATCAAAAATCAGAATCCGAAAAGTCTAGAGCCTTATATCCAAGAGAGGAGTTTTCAAATTCAAAACCTTCTACTCCACAAAGCTCAAAGAAGAATCCAAGCCATTCAAATAGTGAAAAATCGGAGGATTCTCAACTAGAAGAAAGAGACCGACTTTTCAATCTTCTCAACTGCATCTACTGTGAGGAATCGGAGCTAAGGCTTGATTCAACCCAGCAAGGAGAAGAGGAAAAGAAGAAAAGAAGAAAAGCTCAAAGCCAAACAACTTCAAACCAGGCTTTTCTAAACCTATTCACTTTTCTTTGAATATTTGCTCATTAAGGAGCTGTGAAAATTTGTAAAACATTCTTATTCTTGTTTGTGCCTAGTTCAATCAAAGGGGATTGAACTATTGGAGGTTCTTAACCTCGGGTCAAGCTAGTTTTGCTTGAGTCTTGGGTTGTGTGCTGGTGAGACCGAAAAATCGGCTGGGTTCGTTGTGATCCCGGGTAAAACAACAAGTTTGAGTTGTGAACTTGTAAAACAACTCGGCTGTAATCGAGGAGATTATAGTGTGGACCCAAGTAGGATCTTGGGAGTGGACGTAGGTGTTGGATACACCGAACCACTATAAAATCTTTGTGTTTGCCGTGCTTCCATTGTCTCTATCTCTATCTCTATTTTATTCGTTGTACTTTATATTTGCATTGCATCTATTTTCATTCATCTTAAGCAAACAATTTTTCAAGAGGCTAAATTTTTTAAGAACCCAATTCACCCCCCCCCTCTTGGGTTGTCATCTGGGCCAACATCTCGGGCACCATGAAACTGCCATCCAACACCAACTCACAGGGCTCATCACACTACAAAAAATGGCTTATTATGATGAATTAATTCATCACAACAGGTACAAAAGTCATCGTAATAAGTTATTACGATGATACAAAATTCATCGTAATACATTACAAAATCGTCGTAATAACATGTTGTCGTAATAACTTATTACGATGACTTATTTTTATCGTAATAGATAACTATTACGGTGAAACCATATCGTCGTTATATTTTTTTTAAAAATTTAATTTAATTAAAATCTTATTACGGCGACTTAGTTTCGCCGTAATATCAACCTATTATGGCAAAAATAAGTCATCGTAATAGGTTTTTATTTAAATTTTAAAAATATTAAAACCTTATTACGATGACTTAGTTTGCGGTAATAGGAAGCTATTATGGAGAAACTAAGTCATCGTAATAAGTTTTTAATATTTTTAAAATTTAAATAAAAACCTATTACGGTGACTTATTTTGGCTGTAATAGGTTGATATTACGATAAAACTAAGTCGCCGTAATAAGATTTTAATTAAATTTTAAAAATATTAAAATTTTATTTTAATATTTTTTTGTTTTGCACCTGTTACAATAATATAATATAATATTAAAGCAACGATATTAGAAATAATTTTCTAATATAAAAGTTTCATAAAAAATTTAATAAAAGTTTTCATTCATTTCAATAAAATCATCATATACAATGTTTTAAAAAATACGTAATTAAAAAAATACATGTACTATGGAGGTGAAGTCTGCTGGGATCCACTAGGATGATATCCAGGCACTAACTGTCGCATGAAAGTAGTGAGCTCAGCAGTCGTTGCCTTTAGATCCTGGATGGTCTTCTCTTGCTGAGTGAGTTTATCCTCTTGCTGAGCAAGCTTATCCTCTTGCTGAGCGATGAGCTCTCGGCACTCATGTAGTTCAACCTTTAATTGTGAGTTTTCAGAAGATGAAGAACTACCTCTAATTCTCGATGTACCCTTCGATAATGGACCCCATCCTCTTTTATAATCAATCTAGAGCCTAAAACCTCCTCAAAAATGACATCCTCATTGATTGGTTCTATTGTAAAGTCCTGTGAGGAAAGTCACTCTATTAACTGTGCCTGCAATGAAAAGAAAATAAATTCAATATGTTTAGTATAAAACATTACATTCAATAATATTGTATTTTTAATTGATAAAACTTACATGGGTTTCTTCAGCTTTTTCATTTATCCATTGATTCTTCTTTTTATCAAAATGAAGAGTATTTCACAGATGAAGTCTTGATGGCTCCTCTCCCGTAACAGGATCTCTCTGAAAAGAAACAATAATAATTTAAAATAATAAAGATAATAATCTAATATAATTATCAATGTATCAATGTAATAATCTAATACAATGTATTAATGTAATAATCTAATACAATGTATCAATGTAATATAATAATCTAATACAATGTATCAATATAATAATCTAATACAATTATCAATGTATCAATGTAATAATTTAATACAATGTATCAATGCATCAATGTAATACAATTATCAATGTATCAATGTATCAATGTAATAATCTAATACAATGTATCAATGTATCAATATAATAATCTAATACAATTATCAATGTATCAATGTAATAATCTAGTACAATGTATCAATGTATCATTGTAATAATCTAATACAATGTATCAATGTATCAATGTATCAATGTATCAATGTAATAATCTAATACAATAATATAAGGGTGCACAATATAATTTTTAAATTCCTATTCTCAAATCAGAAGGATTAAATGATGAATTTTAAATTTGCAATTGAAGAGAAAGGATGTACACATGAAGGATATCATGTTATCAGAAGACACAGCAGATTTCTTCCCTCCAGTCTTTTTAACTTAAACAGCAAGACACAAATTCAGAATTTGCTTGTCTGTTGATGATTTCCAGAGCCTGATAGCAATCCAACAGTCCATGCTTACCAAATTCAGAATTTCCTTCGTCAAGGATGAACACTGACATTTGATAATGCCTCAGATCGAGAGAGAAGATAATAAAAGATGTTTGGTTTATATTTGATAAACAAAGTAAACACACAGCACTCGTACATCACAAGCTCAAACACCGATCGACCTCGCTATCGCTAATTAACCACACCAAACAGTAGGAAACAAGGGGCAAAAAAGCCGCTTAGATTCCTGTTCGGCTTCGTAACGTCTATGCTGGATGCACCAAATCGCTGTCTGCTCGATTAGTTCCAGAGATGCAAGCCAAAGCCTTCTTTAGATTCAAATCCTCAAACAGAGTCCAGTGTAGACAAAGCCTTATAGTAGTAATTTGAATCAAAAATTATATATATAAAGACCAGGAAGAATTGGATCCTAATTTGGATCCCCAATCAGGTCAGTTAAAGTTCTAGGTAGAAAAAAATATTTTTCACTTGGTTCAAGACCTCAACTGATCTGGTATAGAGTCTGAATTAAGCTTAACACAAAGCAGACTAGTCTCATATCTTGAGAAAAAGACAATAAGACATGCTGATCTTTTTGAATGCATTAGTTAATTGCATAACTGCTTACGTACTCAAGGGAATATAGACTTTAAACACATCACCAGAGCTCATATTGTGCTTTCTAGATTGTGTTTATTGGCAGCTATCCGGCATTGGGTGAACTATATGACTATGATACCATAAAAGAAGAAAATTGGTCAATGATACCATGCATTAAGCCTAAGTTTGGATCTAGCACTCAACATAGATGCTGGATCAAATCTTTCATAAATATGACCACTAGATTTATAACACTACAACAATATCAGACCACACAATACATAAATATAAAAGCACTAGGTTCACAATATTCCTTACCATATCATAAGAGTGAGCCGGTATAGACTTCGATCCAGTGAGAGCAGCATATGGCTGCAATTCCGATTAGATTTATTTGTTTCTAATTTTTTCTACATCAAAGAATTAATGAAAATGGTTACATGAATTTATAAAAAATATAAACTATTAAAATATTTGTATGGATGTATTTACCTTATACTCATCTGAATAAAAGTAATCACATAGAAAGTCCAGTCATCTGCGAGACACGAGATGACTTATTTTGTTTTGCTAAGCTCACACTTGTGTCCCCACCGTGACTAATGAAGTGTATATGAAGCCGAGGCCTTTCCAGACACTCTCTGTGTGAGGACTATCTTGCAGATTTTGCCTGGGTGAGAGATGGGCGTCCAGATCTGAAGCTGGACCGCATCCGAGTTGGAGAACGAATTTTCGCAGCAACACTACTTTTTTAGGATCAATGGTTGATAGGACTCAGTAAAAGGTGTCGCTTCTTCATGAGCTAAGTATAAGACACTAGTAGAATTAGACAAGTTCCTTCACTAGAACTTCTAACATTAAATCTAATGCTAAAGCCTTCTCTCCTAGATTTTGGGTTAACTCTTGTTGTCATCTATTACAATTTTTTTGATGTGAATTCTAAAATCTTTATACCTCAGATTGTAATGCAAGGTATAGACATGGTTTAAGGGGTAAGTACGTGAATCATGATCTAGACCAAGGGTTTGTTTGGGTAATCAAGTAAGATTAGGTGACAATTCATTCTAACTTCTATTAGGGCATGGTCCATATCAACCCAACATCTTTCAATCCTCACATTTTTTTTGATAGCATGGGTCAAGGGCTTTGATTCATATTGCTCAATGGACCATAGGCTAAGACTTGTACAGGCTAACAACCTGATTCTTATAGTAAATTTCTGCAAGAAATATCCAAAGATTCTCTCTTGAGTTTAGAAGGCAAGAGATCTATAAAACAATCTAACTTCTTGACCTAGCTGCTTGCCATACAATTAAGGAGTGGTGAAGTGGTTGGCATATATCCTCTACAATTCAAAGGAGATCATTTTCAGAATATTCTGCAATATATTAATATCATATTAAAAGTACAAGATTCAAATTTAAGAAATATGCTATTTTGTCTACCATTTTTCTATCCAAAATAATCTTAGTCTTTTTTGTAATTTACTATATTGTTGTTCAAAAATTGCAGTCTTCTTAACAAATATTTGTTTGATATCTTAAGTTGCTTTCTCTTTATAATCATGCTCTCTTTGTCCATCTCAAAATCTAATTCTATAATTTACTAGAAAATGAAAAGATTCTAAAATATGGCCTTGTCACTCAAAAAGTCAAAATCCTAACACAATCTAATCCTACAATTTAGGGATGTTGATTATCTTCCTCCTATCTACAATCTTAAAGCTCACCATGCATTACACATTGGCAGGCTTGAGAATTTTTTTTTTTTTGAGGTTTAGACTTTTGATAATGTATGTTTAAAATTATAAATTGCATGTAAATATATTTTTGAAAATAAAAAATCATAGATTTTTTCTTTTCTTTTTTTAGGTTGTAGGAGCTACGTATGTGTGTAGTGTTACGCTATGGTCCAAGCTAACTTTCTAGTTTATGGTATACTTAAACTACATACCTTTACATACCCTCCTATGTCCTTTTTTGTAAACCTTTACATCTATTACACATATTTTACTTTTATTTTTCTAATTTTATATTATATTTCATATGTTTAATTAATTAGTTTTATGCATGTACATTATGCATCATGTTTTCAAGCATTTTTAACCCGCTTGCTACTGTTTTTCATCTTGCTTTCTTGTTTGCTACTTGTATTTTAAATTCTTTCTAATAATATGAATCTATTGTTATGCATATAAATCTCTACTAGGCTCTATAACCTTCCTTCTTCAATTCCAGCATATTTAGCATCTAGTAGTCGTATTTAGACTCTTGGCAAGTTTGTAGAAGTCTACGAGGTCCTGCAACTCTAGGTGCCAATACATTAGAAAAGAAATAACTAATAATATTTTTATTCATTAAAATGCTTTAGACCTTATACATTTTCTAATATTTTGAATTTTTTAAATGTCAAAATATCATTATATATAACAATAAGAGTGCAACTTCAAATTTTATTTTTGCAAGTTTCTATTTAAAAAAAGAGAAAACTCTTGCATATTTAGATCTCTTGCTTTATCATTGTTGGTCGGATCATCGTTTAAACTTAGTATCAAGTATAAAAATATCAAAGAATATTTATCACATAATTTGAAGAGTTGATTTAAAAAGATTTAAATGTTAGGCCCAAGGGCAATACAAGAGAAGGAGTGAATTGGATTAATAAAAAAATAATTTAAACCAAAAAACTAAGTGCTTAAAAATAATTTAAATAATTCAAAATAAAGCACTAATAAAACATAAAAACTATGCTCAAGATATGTCAAGAAAGCAAAAGAGAACTAATGTAAGAAAATAAATATGTACAAGAATAAAGAAAGCATAAAGATTTATAATGCTTCGTCATCCCTTGTCTACATTGATTACTTAAGATTTCTTGAGATTTTTACTATACCCTTACACCCTCCTTTTACCGAACTTAAAGAAATCCTTTCTATCCTTTTTCAGAGTAAGGATGGATCCTCCCTCTCTCTTTTTACACAGTTAAAGAGGGAACCCAAATCTCTCTTTAAAAATAAAGATACTAAGAAGTACTCTCACAAAGAAAGTAAATTTATAAATGCAG
>UESW01003609.1:31822-56595 GCA_900491605.1 Calamus simplicifolius
TAGATTCAAATCCTCAAACAGAGTCCAGTGTAGAAAAAGCCTTATAGTAGTAATTTGAATCAAAAATTATATATATAAAGACCAGGGAAGAATTGGATCCTAATTTGGATCCCCAATCAGGTCAGTTAAAGTTCTAGGTAGAAAAAAATATTTTTCACTTGGTTCAAGACCTCAACTGATCTGGTATAGAGTCTGAATTAAGCTTAACACAAAGCAGACTAGTCTCATATCTTGAGAAAAAGACAATAAGACATGCTGATCTTTTTGAATGCATTAGTTAATTGCATAACTGCTTACGTACTCAAGGGAATATAGACTTTAAACGCATCACTAGGGCTCATATTGTTCTTTCTAGATTGTGTTTATTGGCAGCTATCCGGCATTGGGTGAACTATATGACTATGATACCATAAAAGAAGAAAATTGGTCAATGATACCATGCATTAAGCCTAAGTTTGGATCTAGCACTCAACATAGATGCTGGATCAAATCTTTCATAAATATGACTACACTAGATTTATAATACTACAACAATATCAGACCACACAATACATAAATATAAAAGCACTAGGTTCACAATATTCCTTACCATATCATAAGAGTGAGCCGGTATAGACTTCGATCCAGTGAGAGCAGCATATGGCTGCAATTCCCGATTAGATTTATTTGTTTCTGATTTTTTACATCAAAGAATTAATGAAAATGGTTACATAATTTATAAAAAATATAAACTATTAAAATATTTGTATGGATGTATTTACCTTATACTCATCTGAATAAAAGTAATCACATAGAAAGTCCTAGTCACTCTGCGAGACACGAGATGACTTATTTTGTTTTGCTAAGCTCACACTTGTGACCCCACCATGACTAATGAAGTGTATATGAAGCCGAGGGCCTTTCCAGACACTCTCTGTGTGAGGACTATCTTGCAGATTTTGCCTGGGTGAGAGATGGGCGTCCAGATCTGAAGCTGGACCGCATCCGAGTTGAGAACGAATTTTCGCAGAAACACTACTTTTTTAGGATCAATGGTTGATAGGACTCAGTAAAAGGTGTCGCTTCTTCATGAGCTAAGTATAAGACACTAGTAGAATTAGACAAGTTCCTTCACTAGAACTTCTAACATTAAAATCTAATGCTAAAGCCTTCTCTCCTAGATTTTGGGTTAACTCTTGTTGTCATCTATTACAATTTTTTTGATGTGAATTCTAAAATCTTTATACCTCAGATTGTAATGCAAGGTATAGACATGGTTTAAGGGGTAAGTACGTGAATCATGATCTAGACCAAGGGTTTGTTTGGGTAATCAAGTAAGATTAGGTGAATTCATTCTAACTTCTATTAGGGCATGGTCCATATCAACCCAACATCTTTCAATCCTCACATTTTTTTGATAGCATGGGTCAAGGGCTTTGATTCATATTGCTCAATGGACCATAGGCTAAGACTTGTACAGGCTAACAACCTGATTCTTATAGTAAATTTCTGCAAGAAATATCCAAAGATTCTCTCTTGAGTTTAGAAGGCAAGAGATCTATAAAACAATCTAACTTCTTGACCTAGCTGCTTGCCATACAATTAAGGAGTGGTGAAGTGGTTGGCATATATCCTCTACAATTCAAAGGAGATCATTTTCAAATATTCTGCAATATATTAATATCATATTAAAAGTACAAGATTCAAATTTAAGAAATATGCTATTTTGTCTACCATTTTTCTATCCAAAATAATCTTAGTCTTTTTTGTAATTTACTATATTGTTGTTCAAAAATTGCAGTCTTCTTAACAAATATTTGTTTGATATCTTAAGTTGCTTTCTCTTTATAATCATGCTCTCTTTGTCCATCTCAAAATCTAATTCTATAATTTACTAGAAAATGAAAAGATTCTAAAATATGGCCTTGTCACTCAAAAAGTCAAAATCCTAACACAATCTAATCCTACAATTTAGGGATGTTGATTATCTTCCTCCTATCTACAATCTTAAAGCTCACCATGCATTACACATTGGCAGGCTTGAGAATTTTTTTTTTTTTGAGGTTTAGACTTTTGATAATGTATGTTTAAAATTATAAATTGCATGTAAATATATTTTTGAAAATAAAAAATCATAGATTTTTTCTTTTCTTTTTTTAGGTTGTAGGAGCTACGTATGTGTGTAGTGTTACGCTATGGTCCAAGCTAACTTTCTAGTTTATGGTATACTTAAACTACATACCTTTACATACCCTCCTATGTCCTTTTTTGTAAACCTTTATATCTATTACACATATTTTACTTTTATTTTTCTAATTTTATATTATATTTCATATGTTTAATTAATTAGTTTTATGCATGTACGTTATGCATCATGTTTTCAAGCATTTTTAACCCGCTTGCTACTATTTTTCATCTTGCTTTCTTGTTTGCTACTTGTATTTTAAATTCTTTCTAATAATATGAATTATTGTTATGCATATAAATCTCTACTAGGCTCTATAACCTTCCTTCTTCAATTCCAGCATATTTAGCATCTAGTAGTCGTATTTAGACTCTTGGCAAGTTTGTAGAAGTCTACGAGGTCCTGCAACTCTAGGTGCCAATACATTAGAAAAGAAATAACTAATAATATTTTTATTCATTAAAATGCTTTAGACCTTATACATTTTCTAATATTTTGAATTTTTTAAATGTCAAAATATCATTATATATAACAATAAGAGTGCAACTTCAAATTTTATTTTTTGCAAGTTTCTATTTAAAAAAAGAGAAAACTCTTGCACATTTAGATCTCTTGCTTTATCATTGTTGGTCGGATCATCGTTTAAACTTAGTATCAAGTGTAAAAATATCAAAGAATATTTATCACATAATTTGAAGGGTTGATTTAAAAAGATTTAAATGTTAGGCCCAAGGGCAATACAAGAGAAGGAGTGAATTGGATTAATAAAAAAATAATTTAAACCAAAAAACTAAGTGCTTAAAAATAATTTAAAGAATTCAAAATAAAGCACTAATAAAACATAAAAACTATGCTCAAGATATGTCAAGAAAGCAAAAGAGAGCTAATGTAAGAAAATAAATATGTACAAGAATAAAGAAAGCATAAAGATTTATAATGCTTCGTCATCCCTTGTCTACATTGATTACTTAAGATTTCTTGAGATTTTTACTATACCCTTACACCCTCCTTTTACCGAACTTAAAGAAATCCTTTCTATCCTTTTTCAGAGTAAGGATGGATCCTCCCTCTCTCTCCTTTTACACAGTTAAAGAGGGAACCCAAATCTCTCTTTAAATATAAAGATACTAAGAAGTACTCTCACAAAGAAAGTAAATTTATAAATGCAGCACTAAACTTGAGAAGGAAGAGCATAAATATACAAGTTCAAAACCTTTTTCACAAAGATTTTTCAATGAATTTTATATCATTTTTTTAAATTTAAATCAGTCTATAAGTCCTTATTTTATAGTGCTTCCAAAATATGGTTGTTGGGGCTTAAGGGCAGCTCACCACAAGGGGAAAAAAAATTGCGACGCCCAAATGCGTCGCAATTACGTCGCTAAACATGTTATTGCGATGCAATAGTGATGCAATAACGACGTCACTCAGATGTCGTCACAATATTCATTTGTCGCAATTGCGTCGCAATATTGCGACTCTCTGCAACGCAACAATGCGTCGCATTATTGCGACGCATCCAAATGCGTCGCTAAATTTAAAACTAAATTTTAATATTTAAAATTATTATTAAATATTACGATGCATTCAATTGTGTCACAATATTACGATGCATTTAGTTGCATCATAATATTTAATAATAATATTTTTGATATAATAACGATGCAATTAGAGTCGCTAATGCATCATAAATAAAATTTTTTAAAATATTGCGATTCAAGGTCATTGTGTCGTAATATTTATTAAAAATATTTTAGATATAATAGCGATGCAATTTGAGTCGCTAATGCGTCGCTATTAAATTTTTTTAAAATTATTGCGATGCCAGGTCATTGCATCGTAATATTTAATAATAATATTTTAAAAATATTAGCGATGCAATTTCAGTTGCTAATGCGTCACAAATTAAATTTTTTAAAAATATAAAATATTAAAAATTAAAACGGTTAAAATAATTTCATTAAATTGAAATATTGATAGAAACATTCTTCACTCATATTGATCCAAACAATAATCAATTTCCAAAAATAATTCATATATTAAAATTTTAAAGTTTTCATGTACAACGTAAAAAAAGAAAAAAACATACATCAAGAATCTGAGCGATCATATGGAGGCTGGAGATCCTGCGACAAGCGGCTAACCATATCCTGCAAATGACGCATCTGATCTCGCATGTCTGCAAGCTCCTGATCCCGGCCTCGCATACGCTACTCGAACTCGTGCTCGACCTCCTGCCGAACCTCCTGCCGAACCTCCTCTGCAATGGATCTCCGAAGGTCGTCTAAACGCTCGGGAGGAATATCACCAGAAACTCGCGAGCTGGAGGCCTGATGGGGAAAATATGAAGCTCTAGTGCCCAGACCATAGACCCTGCGGTCTCGCGGCTGGGCACCAACAGCCTCCAAAAACACACGCCGACTCTCCTCTGCTGAGAGTTCGATGGGCATCTCCCCATCAGTGGAGTCGACCTGCGATGCCTAGGAGCGAAGCTCCTCGACTCGTGTCTTTGAATTATGAAATCAACAATAAATGAGTTAATAAATTTCTCGAAATAAAATTTTAGAAATTAAACAGATACTACATAAATCTAATTTCTTACGCAACCTCCCGTGATCGCGTGTCGACCCAGGAACCGTCCCTCCTGGTGTGTGTCGCCCTGAATAGACGAAACTCACCAGGATCTCCACCCTCCTGCTCAGACTATAACAATAAAAAAATTGATATTAATACAAATATTTATAAATAACTAAATTAGTAATTAAAATATTTATGTTTTCTTACCATACGCCATCTGTGCTCCTGAATCGAAATGGAGCCCGAAGTATGGTGGGAGAGACCCGTGCAAGGACCGCCCTTCTCGGATCGGCAGTTCGTGCTGGCTGATGCGGACCTCCTGTGCCAGCCATCGGACTGCCAGGCCTGCTGCCACTCGTGCCAAATACCCTCTGGCACATGTACAGGACGCTGACCCGATGACCTCCAACGATGAAGCATGTCGGAGTATCGGCGTCCCATCAGAGCCTCCCATGCTGCCCTAATGGCATCATGGGAGTATTTTTTTTCTACATTAAAATAAATAGTTAGTTTCAAATTTATTAAGATTATGAATTTTATATCAGTGATAAATTGTATTTAATTAGTTTACCTGAAACTCAGAAAAATAAAACTCCCTCGTGGCTGGAGATACGTGGCGCCAATCGTAGCCACTGGGATCTGCATGCCTCTGAAATACGGCGCTGATGTGGCTGGATACATGATGCTGCTCAATAAATCTGTTAAAAAAATGCATGTTTATAAGTAATTGACTTAAAAATAAACATATATTTTTAATTAGTATATACTTACATCCCATGAGCATCAAGTCGAAGTACGGTGCGGCCGATGGTGGAAGAACTCTCGGAGGTATGTGCCGATCGGCTGGATGGTAATCCCAATGCAGGATCACCGCCGATTGCTGAGAGATCGAAGGCTGTGCGATGTGTGGAGAACTGAACTCTCCATCTCCAAAGCTCATGTGATCTGATGCAGCAGAGCTACATCCCTGCTCACTCTGTATGTCGTCGGTAGATCTACCTCTGCCCGTCATACTGAAAATACTAAAGATTCATGCAATTAAATTACGATTAATGATTGACTATGTAAAAATTTACCACTTATAAAATAAATTTGAATTAAAAAACCTCTATGTTTAATCGGTGTCATTTGTTTCATGAAATGTTGGTTCAACATCCGATGCCGTATCGGACTGCGATTCAGTTTCATTATCATCGGAAGGAAACCAAACATTTGCATCCGCAATTTCTTGGACATCACCATTTGGATCTCTAAGTGATGTTTCAGGAGCCCTTGTGTCATCCTCAATTGCATGCATTTCCATCTCATCCTCTTGAAATGCAGGGCACTCGGCTGATTGACTTGATGAACTCTCCTCTAATAAGATTGTTGAACGTGGGACGATTTTAGAAATAGCCCACCAATCTCGCTTGTCGTTGTGCAAACTTGGATATCCGCAGTAAAACACTTGCTGAGCTTGGGATGCAAGGATGAATGGGTCATATTTCTGCAATCTTCGTCGATGGTTCACTTCAATCAAATTGTAGTCATTATGAATCCTTATGCCCAATCGCAATGAAACAATACGGTTCATTTCATAGGCCAACCGGGATATTCAACTTCAACCACCTCTACTAACTTTCCATAATAATCCTGCATATTTGCTCCAACACTTTCTCCTTTAACACACGCCCCAGTTCTGCGTGCCTCTTGAAGCTGCTAATCGTTCAATCTAAAATTTGTACCCATTAACAAAATAGCCAGTAGAGGTTGTTACGGTCTTCAATGGCCATTGCGATAGACATTTAATGAAAATATTATCGGTTGGGGACCATGGACCGTTTACCTATAAATTAATAAGCTATTCACAACCAATTCAAAAAATTAAAGCCATTACTGAAATTGATTGAGTGATACTACTCACAAATTCATAAAACCAGTAAGCGAACTCCGTTTCTAACTTCTGTCCAATTGCAACTTGACTGATGTCGGGATCCATCTGTCATTGTCTATCACAATACATCCTTATGGGATGATAATGATTAAAACTGATGTTAGCAATTAAATATTATGGTATATTGTAATTTAAATTAGAAGTTCCAATTAAGCATTGAAGTATACACTTACTCAATATATGGACCGACTTCTCTACAGTTCATTAGGATATAATAATGTGTTGCATTATACTCCATATCATTAAGATTTCTTGACTTCTGCCCCCCAAATGAATGGCCAGTACATTTAAAAATTGATATTCTACCATCATTAGGTTCTCCTTCGTCCACACATACGTCATCATTACGACCAAGATTTTAGCTTCTCGTGTAGACGTGACCCTCAAAGTAATGCGAGGCAAAAGCTGAAACTTCTTCGACCAAGTGTGCATTGCATATAGAACCTTTAACCCTTGCCTTATTATGCACATTATTTTTTAACTTCTTAAGGTACCTATATGTAAAGTTGAGACAAAAAATTAACCAATTTTCTCGCAATGAAATAATATTTGAAATGTCAATATGTCTTAATGATGTATATATTTACCTCTCGAAAGGATACATCCAGCGATACTGCACGGGACCAGCTATGCTCGCTTAATATGGCAAGTGAACCGGTAAATGCTCCATTGAGTCAAAAAAACTGGGAGGAAATATGTTGGCCCAGATGACAACCCAAGAGGGGGGGGGTGAATTAGGTTCTTTAAAAATTAGCCTTTTAAAAATGTTTTGCTTAAGAAGAATGAAGGCAATAGCAATGCAAATATAAAGTGCAGTGAATAAAATAGGGATAGAGGAAGAGTCAATGAAAGCACGACAAACACAAAGAGTTTATAGTGGTTCGGTGTATCTAACACCTACGTCCACTCCCAAGATTCACTTGGGTCCACACTATAATCACCCTAGATTACAGCAGAGTTGTTTTACAAGCTCACAACTCAAACTTGTTGTTTTCCCGGGCGCACAACGAACCCAGCTAGTTTTCAAGGGCTCACCAGCACAAAAACCCTTAACCCAAGCTATACCAAGCTTGTATCGAGGTATGACTACCTCAACTAGTTCAATCCCCTAGATTGAACTAGACACAAAGAATAGAAGTATAGTTTTTCAGTTACAAAGCTCCTCAATGAGCAGATTAACAAATGTAAGAATAAAGTTTAGAAAAGCCTGATTTGCAGATGGTTGGCTTTGAGCTTTTATTCTTTTCCTCAACTCTTTTGAAGTGTAGAATCTGGCCTTAGCTTGGATTCTTCACGGAATGTACTTTGGAGTTGATTTAACCTTTTCCTCTTTTGAGTATTGAAAATCACTTGAAATGCTCTTGAATAGCTCTTGGATTTTCTTCTAAAGCTTCCTTGGATTGTTGGGCTTGAACACAGAAGGAGCTTCCTTGGATTTCACACTCTTTCTTTCACTCTATTTTGAATCACGGATTTTTTCAAATGATGCTCTGTTTTTCCGATTTTTCCTTTCTTTTCTCTTGAAATAAATATCTCTCTTTTTGTATATATTTTGATTTGAAAACGGCTTCTCTATTTATAGATTCTGCAAAAATATAGCCGTTAGAAACAAAGAAAAATAGCCGTTAATCGAAAATCTAGCCGTTGACGCTGAGTTGGCATTCGAAAAAATTTTGCCAGATTTGTTAGAGTCGACTCATGCTTTTCCCGAGTCGGCTCGAGGTCGTGATACTAAAAATAGAAATGTTCAGAAAGTTATAGGGTCGACTCACCAAAAGTAAAGTGTTGACTCCTGAAAGTCGGGGGTCGACTCATGAAAAGTTGGGGTCGACTCGCGAAGTGCTCAGAAAAACACACCTCTGGTGTCTGAGCGGAGTCGACTCGCACAGTCATGGAGTCGGCTCAACAGAATCAGGGGTCGACTCAAGAAATTACGTGGGTCGACTCGAGACAGACAGTTATTTCTGTACTCTGAGGGGAGTCGACTCTGAAACTCAAGGGTCGGCTCCGGAACGTATCAAAAATCAGAAAGTTTTCTGATTGACTTTAAATTCGTTCCAGATTCATTTTAAATCATTATTTTGACTTGAATACTATAAAATTGACATTAAGAATCACTTCAAGAAATGTTCCAAAAACTCATTGATTGAAATATTAAGTATTGAATTTCTTTTTGAAGGCATAAACATTGAGCTTGAAGTTACTTTCAATTTGATTAAAGTTATACTTTAAACATTCTCATTCATTGTTCTAAATAAATTCATTGCTCATATAAAAAACTCATTACATCATTTAATGTACACATGGCTTTTGGTAATCATCAAAATCAATAAGATTGGGGCATATAATTTTTCAACAATCTCCCCAACAATCTCCCCCTTTTTGATGATGACAAAAACAATGAGTTTATGCATGATTGATTTATGAATTTATTTTGATTTCATAAGAAGGCTTAGGCTCCCCCTGAATGAGGTAGCTCCCCTATGAAACTTAAATAAATATCCCATCTCATTCATTCAATTATTTTAATATCATTTGATTAATTGATTTCTCCCATATGCATATGCAGTTATAAAACTATAAAACTCTCCCCCTTTTTTGTTATCAACAAAAAGGTAGAGAAGCAATAAACATTATCTTCATTCAAGATTTGATTTAACAAAATCATTCATTCATTGATAATAGGAAGAAATACATTGAGTATTCAAAAAAAAGATAATTCATTACATCAAAGTGTCAAATACATCAACGTGTCTAATACATTGATACCAAAATGTAAAACATAACATTAACTTCAATACATTGCAAGGATAGAGTATCTAATACATTAAAAGTGAGTCCTAACAATCCTAGTCAAATGATCAACAATATTTTTCATTCCATCTGTTTGTAACTTCACATAGTCTTTTAGTCTCTCATCAACAAAAGTGCAAGCGGTCAAAATTTTATCTTGTAGCTCAGCGTTGCTTTTAGAATAAGTTTCACCATCACCACAGATATCTTTAAGTTCTTCAAATATGTTCTTAAGATCTCCACTTAAAGACTCTGAAGAAGTGCTGAGAGTAGATTCTATTTTGGTGATTCGGTCATCCAAAGAATATAGATTTTCCTTGAGATTCATAAACTTGTTTTCAAACTCTGATTTTAATTTTTCTGACTGATCATCAAAAAGGCCTTTGAGTTGCCTTAACTGAAGATCTGTGAAGCCAACAGATGAAGATGAAGCTTGATCAAATAAAGGAACAGGGGTAGGAGCAGACGCAGAAATAGGAGGGCTCGGAGGTGCAGGTGAGGAAAATCTAACCGATGGTCTTGGTTCCTCAGTATCCTCTGATCTTTCTTCTACCAACCCTTTCCTTTCCCATTTCCATTCTTCTTAACAAATCCCATCCTATGTATAGTGGCCAGGCTGTAAAAATCTGTGTCTCAAGTTCCTCATGGGCTCACTATCAGAAATAACAATCCCTTGGCTCTGGAAAATTTTAGTGAGGATCATACCATAGGGCAAGCTTGATTTTCTCTTACCTCCACAGTCGGCAATATACCATAAAATCATACTGGGAAGGTTAATGGGCTTACCCGTTACAATAGCATCCATCACAAAAATATCCCTTTCTGACACATAATCGAATCTCCCTATCTTTGGAAAAAGGATCCTACTACATATGTTATGGAGCAATCTCAGTTCTAAAGATAATTGATTGGCAAATACTTCCTCAAAACCGACACTTCCCGGTTAAGTAATCTAGAAAGTGCTGGGCATCTGTCATCCGAAGAAAATGTAGAAGTTCTGACATGGGTAGATCCAACAGCCTTGACAGTAGCTCAATAGTCACTGAGATCCTATTTCCTCTCACAATGCTTATAAGACCATTATCTCCTCTAGACAGGTTCTTATAAAACTCCTTTACAAGAGCAGGATAAGTAGGACAATCTAGTGAACAGATCTTTTCCAACCCATCTCTATTAACTGTCTTCCCAAAAGAAATCCCTCTGCCTCAAACAACTCAAATCCACTTTTCTCCCGGTAGTAATGATTCTATCAGCGAGTCTATCTACCTGAGAAGGAGCAGCAGATGGAGAAGCATTTGGAGTTGAAGAAGATGAAGTAGAATCTGAGCTAGGTGATGGCTCACGAACTGGACGCCTTACGGTCTTCCTCACGACTCTCTTCCTCTTAACACCTGCCGCACAAAGGTTGGAACCTCGAGTCTTAGGGGCCATTGATCGATTGGAAGGGTTAATCAGAGATTCTAGGGAATTTGGAAGGTCTGGAAGTGTTTTGGAGAGAGTATTTTGAGAGATTGAGAAGTTTGAAATGAACGGCGAGTCGACTCTGCCCTAGATAAATCAACCTGGGACCACTTCGAGTCGGCTCCCGCAAAGCAAGGGGTTGACTCCGGACAGTCACAGAAAACCATCCCGAAGTGGAGTCGACTCGCGCCGAGAAGGGGTCGACCTGAGAGTTTCAGTAGAAACCAGGAGTCGACTCCGATACTCACCGAGTCGGCTCCGAGACCATTTCAGAGAAAAAACATGAAATTTCTGAAATGTGTCTGGAAATTGATCATAAAAATTGATAAAATAATCATTGGATTTGAATAGATCAATTAGATATGAATTCTAGATAAGATTTCCTTATAGATCAAGGATTTGAAGGAATTTTAGATAAAATTTCCTTAGGGGTTTCAAATTCATTCTAATGGATCACAAATCCCTAACTCTCCTCTAAGATAACATAATCTTTCTTCACTTAAGGGTTTTGTAAATATATCTGCTAATTGTTCTTCAGTGTTAACATAGTCAAGACATATTTCATTATTTGCAACATGTTCTCTTATAAAATGATATCTAATTTCTATGTGTTTGGTTCTCGAATGTTGAATTGGATTTTTAGTTAGATTAATTGCACTTGTGTTATCACATCTTATAGGTGTTTTATCAAGTGTGATACCATAGTCTTCAAGTTGTCGCTTAATCCATAGGATTTGAGCACAGCAACTTCCAGCTGCTACATATTCAGCTTCAGTAGTTGATAATGCAACTGAATTTTGCTTTTTGCTAAACCATGAGATTAAGTTACTTCCTAAGAATTGGCATGCACCACTTGTGCTTTTTCTATCTAACTTACATCCAGCATAATCAGAATCAGTGTATGCAATCAGATTTAATGTTGAGTCTCTAGAATACCATAAACCTACATTTTTAGTTCCACTTATGTATCTTAGTATTCTTTTAACAGCAATTAAGTGTGATTCTTTAGGTTCAGACTGAAATCTAGCACATAAGCAAACAACAAACATTATATCTGGTCTACTTGCAGTTAAGTAAAGTAGGGATCCGATTATACCTCGATAATATTTCTGATCAACCTTCTTACCTTCTTCATCTTTGTCCAGCTTGCATGAAGGACTCATTGGTGTTCCGAGGGGTTTTATTGATTCCATACCAAACTTCTTTAAAATTTTTCTTGTGTACTTTGTTTGGTTGATAAAGATTCCCTCTTTGCTTTGTTTGATTTGGAGTCCAAGGAAGAAGTTGAGTTCTCCCATCATGCTCATTTCAAATTCGCCCTGCATCAACTTAGCAAACTCTTGACATAGAATATTGTTAGTAGCACCAAAAATGATATCATCAACATATATTTGAACTACTAATAAATCCTTACCTTTTCTTTTCAAAAACAGTGTTTTCAACATTTCCTCTTATAAAATCATTTTCAATTAAGAATTTACTTAATCTATCATACCAAGCTCTAGGTGCTTGTTTCAAACCATATAATGCTTTGTGCAATTTAAAAACGTGATTTGAAAATTCATGATCTTCAAAACCTGGTGGTTGTTCTACATATACTTCTTCATTTATAAATCCATTTAGAAAAGCACTTTTTACATCCATTTGAAATAAGTTAAAATTCATATGACATGCAAATGCAAGTAATAGTCTAATGGCTTCTAATCTAGCTACTGGTGCAAAGGTTTCATCAAAATCAATACCTTCTTCTTGATTATATCCTTTTGCAACTAATCTAGCTTTGTTTCTAAATATCCATTTTGATCCTATAACAGAATGATTTTAGGTCTTTCAACTAAGGTCCATACATTATTTCTAGTGAATTGATTTAATTCTTCTTGCATTGCTAACATCCAATTATTATCTTTTTCAGCTTCTTCAATAGTTTTAGGTTCAATTTGTGATACAAATGCAAGATGATTACTAATGTTTCTCATAGATGATCTAGTTCTTATTCCTTGAGATGGATCACCTATAATCAATTCCTTAGGGTGACTATAAGCATATCTCCAATCCCTAGGTAGATCTACATCATTATGATTAGTGTTAGTATCATCATCCTTAGGTGAATCATTATCTTTACCGTATTGTTCTTGATTTAAAGATACATCAATATTTAATTTTTCAAGATCTTTCTCAATTAAGTTTGTATCTTCTTCATCATCAAAATTTTCAGAACGAGTTGCTAAAGATTCATCAAAGACTACATGAATGGATTCTTCAACAACTAAAGTTTTCTTGTTAAATACTCTATATGCTTTACTAGTTGTAGAGTATCCTAAGAATATTCCTTCATCAGATTTAGCATCAAATTTGCCTAAGTTATTTTTACCATTATTGTGAACAAAACATTTACAACCAAATGCATGAAAATATTTTATATTGGGTTTTCTATCATGCCATAATTCATAAGGTGTTTTCTTTAAAATAGGTCTTATTAAAGCTCTATTTAGGATGTAACATGCTGTGTTAATAGCTTCCGCCCAAAAGTATTTCGGGAGTTTACTTTCACATAGCATGGTACGGGCCATGTCTTCTAGAGTCCTATTTTTCCTTTCAACTATACCATTTTGTTGTGGGGTCCTAGGTGCTAAAAGTTATGATTAATACCATTTTCATTGCAAAAACTTTCAAATAAGTGATTTTAAAATTCAGTTCCATGATCACTTCTTAGAGACACTATGGTAGTGTTTTTCTCATTAGTTACTTTCTTGAAGAATTTCATGAATATCGAGAAAGTCTCATCTTTGTGAGCTAAAAACATTACCCAAGTGAATCTAGAGTAATCATCTACTATCACAAGACCATATTTCTTTCCTCCTAGACTTGTGGTTCTAGTTGGTCCAAAAAGGTCCATGTGAAGTAGCTCTAATGGCCTAGAAGTTGAAACAATATTTTTAGATTTGAAAGAACTTCTCGTTTGTTTTCCAAACTGACATGCATCACATATTTTGTTATTTTCAAAATCTAATTTAGGTAAACCTTTTACTAAATCCATTCTAATTAGTTTTGAAATTAGGTGTGTGCTTGCGTGACCTAATCTTCGATGCCACAACCAACCAATCTCATTCATATTAGCATTATTTGCAACTAAGCAATGATTATTAGTAGACAATTTGTCTAAATCAATCATGTATACATTGCCATTTCTATTTCCAATAAAAACAATGCTATTATCAATGGATTAGCTACAGTGCATAAAGAAGATTCAAAAGATACTTTAAAACCTTTGTCACTCAATTGACTTATACTAATTAAGTTATGTTTTAAACCATCAACATAAAGTACATTCTCAATATGTGAGGGAGTTATTTGAATGTTACCAAACCCCAAGATTTGGCCTTTGCCATTGTCGCCAAATGTAACAACTCCTCCTTTCTTTTCTTCAAGGGTGATGAATTCTTCTTTGTCACCCGTCATATGTCTTGAGCAGCCACTATCAAGATACCACTTTCTCTTTGATCTCTTGGCCACAAGACATTCCTGCAATGATATCAAACTTTATGTTTAGGTACCCAAGCTTTCTTGGATCCTTCATGGTTAGTACCAACAAAATTGTTCCTTTCAGGAACCCATATTTTCTTCCCTTTAATATTTAAGTGTTTATTAGGTTTCAGAATTTTACATTCATAAGATTTATGTCCTGTTTGATTACATTTAAAGCATGTAAAATTACTTTGGCCAGCACGCACAAAAATATTTTTTAATGATTTTTTTTTTCTTAAAGTGTTATATCCTAATCCGGCTTTGTCAAAAACTGCTTTTTGACTATTTAATAACATGTCTAGTTTAGTTGAGCTTAAAGTAAACTTATCAACTATGTTCTTATGTTTTTCAACCTCTTTCCTTAGTTTATCATTTTCATTAGAGATTGATTCTTTTTCTTTTATTAAAATTTTATTTTCAAATTTAAGTTTCTTAACTTCATTATTAAGATTTTCCTTTTCTTGAATGAAAGTTAAGTTTTCATTTTTCAAAATCTTGTATTTCTTTTTCAAAACATTGAAATCCCCAACAAGTTCATTAAAGCATCAAAAAGTTCATCAAAAGTAAATTCATCGCAAGGGTTGTCGGAACTTACCTTATCATTGTCGTCCGCCATGAAACATACGTTTGCGACTTCCTTTTGTTCTTCTTCTTCGGAAGAAGATTCCTCGCTGTCACTCCATGTCGCCACGTAAGCCTTGTTTTTCTTTTTGTAGCTTTCTTCAATTTTGGACATTCATTCCTAAAGTGCCCCGGTTTATTACACTCATAACAAGTCAAGGGGTCTTTCTCCTTTTCTTTGTCTTTGTCCTTATTTTTATCCTTTTCTCCTTCCCACTTACCTCCAAATTTTTTCTTATGGAAGGGTTTCTTTCTCCTCATAAATCTTTTAAATTTCTTTGCTAAGAGAGCAGTCTCTTCATCATTATCATCATCATCATCACTGCTGCTCTCTTCTTCTTTTGCAGCTTTGAGGGCAATAACTTTCTTTTTCTTTGTGTCCTCCTCTACATGCTGCCTCATAGTCAGCTCATGGGTCATAAGAGATCCTAGAAGCTCCTCTAAGGGTAAAGTGTTGAGGTCCTTAGCTTCTTGGATTGCAGTCATTTTTGCTTCCCATGATCTTGGTAATGACCTAAGAATTTTTCGAACAAGTTCAGAGTTAGTATATGTCTTACCAAGACTTTTCAAACCATTTACAATATCTGTGAATCTAGTGTACATGCATGCAATGGTTTCAGATTGTTCCATGCTAAATAATTCATATTTATGAACAAGAATATTAATTTTAGATTCCTTAACTTGGTTGGTACCCTCATGGGTAACCTCTAATCTATCCCAAATCTCCTTTGCGGAATTACATGTGGAGATTCTATTAAATTCATTAGCATCTAAAGAACAATATAAGACATTCATGGCCTTAGCATTGAGCTGTGCCATTTTCCTATCATTATCATTCCAGTCCCTTTTGGGCTTAGGAATAGTGCCATCTATAACATGTGTGGGTGTACTAGGTCCATTGATTATAACACCCCATAGCTCATAATCAGAAGCTTGAATGAATATTCATTCTAGCTTTCCAATAAGAATAATTTGAGCCATTAAACAGTGGAGGTCTATTCGTAGAATGACCTTCAGCAAATGATCCAACTTGTGTTGCCATTTGGAACTTTAGCTCTTGATCGTGTGATCAAAATCTAATGAGCACTAGCTCTGATACCAATTGTTGGCCCAGATGACAACCCAAGAGGGGGGGGGGGGGGTGAATTGGGTTCTTTAAAAATTAGCCTTTTAAAAATGTTTTGCTTAAGAAGAATGAAGGCAATAGCAATGCAAATACAAAGTGCAGTGAATAAAACAGAGATAGAGGAAGAGTCAATGAAAGCACGATAAACACAAAGAGTTTATAGTGGTTCGGTGTATCCAACACCTACGTCCACTCCCAAGATTCACTTGGGTCCACACTATAATCACCCTAGATTACAACAAGTTGTTTTACAAGCTCACAACTCAAACTTGTTGTTTTCCTGAGCGCACAATGAACCCAGCTGGTTTTCAAGGGCTCACCAGCACAAAACCCTTAACCCAAGCTATACCAAGCTTGTACCGAGGTAAGACTACCTCAACTAGTTCAATCCCCCAGATTGAACTAGACACAAAGAATAGAAGTATAGTTTTTTAGTTACAAAGCTCCTCAATGAGCAGATTAACAAATGTAAGAATAAAGTTTAGAAAAGCCTGATTTGCAGATGGTTGGCTTTGAGCTTTTCTTCTTTCCTCTTTTTCTCAACTCTTTTGAAGTGTAGAATCTGGCCTCAGCTTGGATTCTTCACGAAATGTACTTTGGAGTTGATTTGACCTTTTCCTCTTTTGAGTGTTGAAAATCACTTGAAATGCTCTTAAATAGCTCTTGGATTTTCTTCTAAAGCTTCCTTGGATTGTTGGGCTTGAACACAGAAGGAGCTTCCTTGGATTTCACACTCTTTCTTTCACTCTATTTTGAATCACGGATTTTTTCAAATGATGCTCTGTTTTTCCGATTTTTCCTTTATTTTCTCTTGAAATAAATATCTCTCTTTTTGTATATATTTTGATTTGAAAATGACTTCTCTATTTATAGATTCTGCAAAAATATAGCCGTTAGAAACAAAGAAAAATAGCCGTTAATCGAAAATCTAGCCGTTGACGCTGAGTTGGCATTCGGAAAAATTTCACCCAGATTTGCTGGAGTTGACTCATGCTTTTCCCAAGTTGGCTCGAGGTCGTGATACTAAAAATAGAAATGTTCAGAAAGTTATAGGGTCGACTCACCAAAAGTAAAGTGTCGACTCCTGAAAGTCGGGGGTCGACTCATGAAAAGTTGGGGTCGACTCGCGAAGTGCTCAGAAAAACACACCTCTGGTGTCTGAGCGGAGTCGACTCGCACTGTCATGGAGTCGGCTCGACAGAATCAGGGGTCAACTCGAGAAATTATGTGGGTCGACTCGAGACAGACAGTTATTTCTGTACTCTGAGGGGAGTCGACTCTGAAACTCAAGAGTCGGCTCCGGAACGTATCAAAAATCAGAAAGTTTTCTGATTGACTTTAAATTCATTCCAGATTCATTTTAAATCATTATTTTGACTTGAATACTATAAAATTGACATTAAGAATCACTTCAAGAAATGTTCCAAAAACTCATTGATTGAAATATTAAGTATTGAATTTCTTTTTGAAGGCATAAACATTGAGCTTGAAGTTACTTTCAATTTGATTAAAGTTATACTTTAAACATTCTCATTCATTGTTCTAAATAAATTCATTGCTCATATAAATAAACTCATTACATCATTTAATGTACACATGGCTTTTGGTAATCATCAAAATCAATAAGATTGGGGTATATAATTTTTCAACAATCTCCCCAACAAAATATTTGCTCCAGCTTGCATAAAATAATTGAAATTTCATCCTCAAGCCTTGCCATGGATGCAGAAGTAATGACTGCGGCAGATAACTCCTTGAAGAACAAGCTGAGCTCCGTCAATGCCTTCCAGACATGTTGCGGAAGCAACTCACGAAAAGCTATAGGCAATAACCGTTGCATGAAAACATGGCAGTCATGACTCTTCATGCCGAACAACTTGAGCTTATGCATGTCCACACACCTACCGATATTTGAGGCATAACCATCTGGAAATTTTAACCCTCTAAGCCAGTTACATAAAACTTCTCGTGAATTTCTGTCAAGAGTGTAACAGGCTTTAGGATAGGTCCCATCGGCACTCCTCCTCAAATCACCTCTTCTGCAATACTGATTAAGTTCTTCTCTTGACTTTGCAGTATCTTTTGTTTTTCCCGGGATGTTTAGCACCGTTTAAATATGTTATCAAAGAAATTTTTCTCGATATGCATAACATCCAAGTTGTGCCGGATGAGATTTGTGCTCCAATAAGGCAAATCCCAAAATATACTTCGCTTCTTCCAGTTATGTTCTTTACATATACGGCCATTTATTCTATCTGCATCTGGTTCCCATGCATACATCAACCCCAAATGCTCTATAGTATCAAATATATCCGTGCCGGACCTAACCGGTTCGGCAAATTTTGTGACTGCTTTGTTCTTCCGGAAGGCGATCAAGTTACGCCTGTAAGGATGATTTGGGGGCAAGAACTTCCTATGGTTATCAAACCATGACTGCTTACCACTCTTCTGCAATGTAAATGCATCCGAATCATACATGCAATGAGGGCATGCCAGACGTCCAGCAGTGCTCCAACCAGACAACATTGCATATGCCGGGAAGTCACTTATTGTCCACATCAAAGCAGCTCTCATGATGAAATTCTGTTTCATAGAAATGTCGTAGGCTACGACTCCTGTTTCCCACAACATTTTCAATTCGGCCACCAACGGTTGCAGAAAGACATCAATCTTTTCCTTTGGATTTGATGGTCCTGGAACCAAAACGGTTAAAAACATTGCAGTATCTTTCATGCACTTCCATGGAGGAAGGTTATATACAGTCAGTATCACAGGCCAACATGAATACTGTTGCCCCGCTTGACCAAATGGTTGGAAGCCATCGGTACAAAGACCTAATCTCACATTCCTTATATCTTCAGCGAAATCAGGATGATTTTCATTGAAATGCTTCCAAGCCTTTGAATCTGATGGATGCCGCATTTCATCCTCTTTAGATTCATGTTCGGCATGCCATCTCATATCAGCAGCTGTTGCCTCAGATCTGTATAATCTCTGCAGGCGTGGGTAAGAGGAAAGTAATGCATCCTCTTGTAAGGCACACTTTTCCTCCTACTTGTACTAGCTCCCCCTTCGCCGTTTTTGTACCTCGATTGCCCACAAATCTTACACCATCTCAGCTCTGAGTCTTCACCCCAAATATCATACAATTGTTCAAGCAACAATCGATCTTATTAACTGGGAGCCCAAGCCCACGCAACAACTTCTTCGCGTAAAAACTGTCTGCGGCAACATTATCATTTGGCAAAATTTCTTGATTAACCCAGCTACAGAATTGAACGCCTTTTCTGATAATCGATGTTCTGCCTTAATATTCAACATTCGAGCAGCTGTAGACAACTGGGAATGACCCTCACAACCAGGATACAATTCTTGATTTGCAGCACGCAACATATCATAAAATTGTTGTGCATCTGGATTTGGTTCTTCCATAAATGTATTCTGATTGAATTCATTACCCGATGCATTCATCACCATTTGTTCATATGTGTTTAAATTCACAAATGGTTCATCTACGGGAATTGACTCTTGTTGGCCTATAACAACTGCTGGAATATCCTCTGGTTCACCATGACAGTACCAAACATAGTAATCAGGAACAAACCCCTTTTTTACACAAATGCACCTTAACAGTTTCCACATCTCTGTAGGCTTTATTCTGACACCTGTGGAAGTTGCATGGGCACCTAATCCTAGGCCCATCCATCCATTCAGGTTGGCTACATGCAAATGCGATAAATTCTTCCAATCCATTCAGAAAATCTGGATTAAGCAAGCCATCTTTTATCCTTGCATACATCCACGAGCGAGCCCCGCTCATTTTTGACCGACTTATACAAAGTCTGGTAAACCATTAAAGGAAACCACAAAAATAAAACTATATTAGCATTACTAAATATATAACTAAATTATTTCTTTTACACAACTAAGGTTAATAACAACCATTTAAATCATTTATAACTAAACCAATTTTTTTTAGACAACTAAGGTCCCTACATGCAAGGCCCGGCCACGGCTACGATCCTTGGCGTGCTAGCAAGGACCGAGGCACAGGTTCATGGGCTAATGCTAGGGCTTGAGTTCGGGTCGGGCCGCAAGGCGGTCCGTTTAATCATGAGACTTCACAAGCATTCAAGTGTCCTAAATTAATTCTACCTTCACTCCATGTCTAAAAGGTAAGGCCCTATCCCATTCAAGAATATTTTTTGTGATATGTTATTCTGCTATTAATTATCATCGATCGGTTAACATTGAAATTTCGGCAGCATTTCCCCATATGTTCTCCTAAATGTGTGGCATATAAGCCACACTAGGAGAACGTATGAGCAAATACAAACCGCAATCTCACCCAACGATGATTAATAGCAGACTAACATATCACAAAAAATATTCCCAAACTGTCCACCAGGACAATTTGAGAATTTGCAAGACTAAGGCTTACAAATTCTGGTTATTAATAATATGAAAGTCCGAAGACAATCGAACTTATGCTTGTTATTCTTAACTTCTTGTCAATTATACATATATAGGAATAGTGTTCTATAAATATAGTCACTGACTTCTTAAGATTATTGTGTCGAATACAAATGTTTGTGAAGACTAAAATATAAATCATTGAAACTACTAATTTGTTGCTAAAATTAAATAATATACAACAAGACTTTCTATCTAGCATTACATAATTTAATGCATCATTCAATTTGAAGCAGAATGTAAATAATCAAGACATAACAATTGTAAATAACTACAAATGCACAAATATTATTGCATAAACATTCTGCTTAAATTAATTATTGCATAAATATTCTGTAAATTAAATAATAATACAACAAGACTTTCTATCTAGCATTACAAATATTATTGCATAATCAAGACATAACAATCAGTCTATCCAAAGAGCTCCGACTAATGACATAAATTAGTTAATTTATAACTAATCTAATAAAAAAGATTAGTGGTCACATTTTTTTAAATATTTGTCATCAAATTATTTGAAATTTTTTTAATAACAATAAAATATAATAAAATCTAAATTTTAGTTAAATTTTTTTCATGAGTGTTAAAAAAAAAATTTTGAAGGGGCCGGGGGTCAAAAAAACCCCCCTAGCTGTTACTTTTTTAAAAAAAATTAAGTTGCCCATGTTTTAAAATATATTTATAATTTTTTATATTTATCATCAAATTATTTGAAAATAATTTTAAAATAATAAAATATGATAGAATCTAATTTTTTTAGTTAATTTTTTTATGAGTCTTATTTTTTTTTAATTGAAGGGGCCGGGGTGGGGGAAAAGCCCCCTAGCTGTTACCTTTTTATTTATTTTTTTTTGTCTGGCCACCGTGGCCGGAGAAGACGAACGGGAGGGGGGGTCCCCCCTAACTGTTTTTTTTTTTTCTGGTGGCCTGGCCACCGTGGCCAGGCCACGGCCGGCCACGGCAGCGGCCATGGCTAGAGAGGACGAATGGAGGGGGGGTGGGGAAACCCCCCCCTTAATATTTTTTTTGGTGGCCTGGCCACCGTGGCCAGGCCACGGCCGGCCACGGCAGCGCCGTGGCCGGAGAGGAGAACGGGAGGGGGGGGGGTGGGGAAAACCCCCCATTAATATTTTTTTCGGTGGCCTGGCCACCGCTGGCCACGGCAGCGGCCGTGGCCGGAGAAGACGAAGGGGGGGGGGTTGGGGAACCCCCCTCCCAAACTGTCAATTTTTTTTTTGGTGGCCTGGCCGGCCGTGGCCGGAGAAGACGAAGGGGGGGGGTCGGGAAACCCCCCCCCCCCCCCCCCCCCAAACATAAATTTTTTTTTTGTGGCCTGGCCACCTCGGTCGTGAGGGGACCCCGCCGAGTGGGGGAGCTTCCACCGGGAGAGAAGACGGGGGCAGCCGGAGGAGCGGACGGATGGCGGCGGCGGCTAGGGTAGGAAAAGGAAGAAGAAGAGAAGAAGCGGGGGGGGGCGGCCCGACAAAGCTTTATAGTGGTGATTAGCGACGCAATAAATGCGTCGCTAATCACTTGTTTTTTTATTATTATGGATTAGCGACGCAATATTGCATCGCTAATCCATCGCTACTTTTTGTTTTTTATTTTTTATGCAAAACTTAGCGACGCAACTATTTGCGTCGCTACTGAGTCGCTAACTTGGCGCCAATGTCTGGCGGAAAAATAAATTTTATTTTCTAGGAAAATGCATCGCAAATGCATCACAATATTTTTTTAATATTAATAACTGATAAAAATTATATTTTCTGAAAAATAATTGCGATGCATTTATTACGTCGCAATTTTTTTAAAAAATTTTTTATTACATTTAAATTTCTTAAAAACATTGCAACGCAATAAATGCGTTGCAATATTAAAAATTATTTTCTTGGAAAATAATTTTTATTTTCTAGTAAATTTCATCGCAAATGCATCGCAATATTTTTTAAAATATTTATAAAAATTATATTTTCTGAAAATAATTGCGACGCATATATTGCATCGCAGGTGTTTTATAATTTTTTTTATTACATTTATATTTCTTAAAAACATTGCGACGCAACAAGTGCGTCACAATAATAAAAATTATTTTCTCTGAGAAAATTATTTTATTTTCCAGGAAATTGCATAGCAAATGCATCACAATATTTTTAATATATTATAACTGATAAATTTATATTTTCTAAAAATAATTGCGATGCATATATGCGTCGCAATATTTTTTTTTAAATTTTTTTCTTACATTCATTTTTCTTAAAAACATTGCAACGCAATTAATGCATCGCAATATTAAAATTTATTTCTCTGGGAAAATTATTTAAACATTCTAAAAATTGTGTTGCAAATGCGTCGCAATATTTTTTAAATATTTTAACTGATAAATTTAAATTTTCTAAAAAATTGTATCGCAAATGCATCGCAATATTTTTAAATATTTGTAACTGATAAAATTATATTTTCTAAAAATAATTGCGATGCAAATAATGCATCGCAATGTTTTTTTAAATTTTTTTAATTACATTTATTTTTCTAAAAAATATTACGACGCAATACATGCATCGCAATATTAAAAATTATTTTCTCTGTAAAAATTAATTTTTATGAAAATGTGTCGCAATATTTTTTTAATTATTATAACTGATATAAATTATATTTTTGAAAATAATTGTGATGAATCTGTTGTGTTCGATTGGCGACGATCCAATGGCTGCCATCGATCCAAGGCTTGATCCCGATCGGCCACGACCGATCTCGGATCGTGGCGATCGCGCCGTGGCTGACGATCCAACGGTTGCGGTCGATCCAAGCCCTAATCCCAATCGGCCACGACCGATCCCGGACCGTTACGATCGGTCGAGATCGTGACGATCCAACGGTTGCGATCGATCTAAGCCCTGATCCTGATCATCCACGACCGATCCCGGACCGTGGCGATCGGTCCAATCGGTGACGATCTGATGGTTGTGATCGATCCAAGCCCTGATCCTGATCGTCCACGACCGATCTCGGACCATGGTGATCGGACCGATCGATGTCGATCCGATGGTTGCCATCTATCCAAGACCTGATCGATCTTGGTCGGTGATGAATGATCTTGGACCATCGCGATCGATCCGATAGGCGATGATCTGACGGTTGCGATCGATCCAAGCTGTGATCCCGATCGGCCACGACCGATCTCAGACCGTTGCAATCCGTCCGAGATCGGCGATGATCCAATGGTTGCGATCAATCGAAGCCATGATCCCGATCGGCCACGGACCGATCTCAGACCGTGGCGATCGGTTCGATCGGCGACGATCCGATGGTTGCGATCGATCCAAGCCCTGATCCTGATCGGCCATGACCGATCTCGGACCGTACGATCCGACGATTGCCATCGATCCAAGCACTGATCGATCTTGGTCGGCGATGAACGATCTCGGACCGTCGCGATCGATCCGATAGGCGACGATCCAACGGTTGCGATCGATCCAAGCCGTGATCCCGATCGGCCACGACCGATCTCGGACAGTTGCAATCCGTCCGAGATCGGCGACGATCCGACGGTTGCGATCGATCAAAGCTGTGATCCCGATCGGCCACTACCGATCTCGGACCGTGGCGATCGGTCCGATCGGCGATGATCTGACAGATGCAATCGATCCAAGCCCTGATCCCGATCGGCCACGATCGATCCCGGACCGTTACGATTGGTCCGAGATCGCTGACGATCCGACGGTTGTGATCGATCCAAGCCCTGATCCTGATCGGCCACGACCGATCCCGGACCATTGCGATCGGTCCGAGATCGCGGACGATCTGACGGTTGCGATCGATCCAATCGATGACGATCCGACGGTTGCGATCGATCCAAGCCATGATCGATCCCGATCGGTGATGAATGATCTCGATCCGTCGTGATCGATCCGATAGGCGACGATCTGACGGTTGCAATCGATCCAAGCCGTGATCCCAATCGGCCACGATCGATCCCAGACCGTTGCGATCGGTCTGAGATCACGGACGATCCAACGGTTGCGATCGATCCAATCCCTGATCCCGATCAGCCATGACCGATCTCGGATAGTGGCGATCGGTCCGATCGTCGACGATCC
>UESW01003610.1:0-39464 GCA_900491605.1 Calamus simplicifolius
GCTGGTATGGGGTGATACTCTTGACTCTTTGGTCCATTTTTCATGCTAGAAACATTACATTGCACATGACTTCCACATGTCTCCTTAGCCTATAGCTCAATTGGTGGTGATGGTGATGGTAATAGTAATTGGTACAAGTCTCATTTGCATGATGATTCTTTTATATTCTTTGTTGGCCCTATTATATGATTTTTTTGACATAGATGATAGATATGGAAGTATATCGACAAAGGTTCTAGGCTTATGATAAAAAAAGAGATGTGCCACTATTTTGTTGGCCTCATCCAACCAATTTTGCACAAAAATAATAATAGATACGACATTCAGTATATATTTTTTTACGTTTTGTTCCTAGGTTTCAATACCCCCACGATGTGTGTACGATTTATTAGGTTAGAAATTAGAGACCAATACTTCTAGGCACCGATGAAAAAACCTTAATGAAGAGGCCTCTCACATGCGAAATAACCAATCCAACTAGGTGTATGTCACCCAAGCTCTAGAGGTCAAGACCTTTTCAATAGAAGAATAATTCTTTTTCTATGCTAGTTTAGCTAGTGTGCTTGGCAATGGATGGCAACAAAGTCGGGCGGGACCCCAATCCCCACTCCCGTCTTTGATAAAGGAAATAATCCATATCCCATTCGATCCCCATACCCATTCCCATCCCTTCCTGTAGGGAATGATAAATTTTTGTCTCTTCTCCATCCCCCTCCTATCCCTACCTTGCTTTGTCCTTAATAACATATACGAATTTTTAGAAAAAATTATGAGTGTAATTTGTAGATATAAAAATATATAACGGTTCTATAATATTTAAATATAAAGCTAAGATAAGGTAGAGGTGGATGGAGATATAGTTATTTTCGTTTCTACCCCATCCTTGCTAGTGAGTAAAAAATAATCTATATCCTGCAAAAGGTGGAGAATCCCTGCCTTGAATGAGGTGGGTCCCTACTTTATGATTTGAAATTGCCATCCCTATGTATAGCCTTCTTTATGGTGAAAGGTGTTTAAGAACTTATGCTGATGTGCGTTTAGTTATACTTTAATTATTACAAGATAGATCTTGAATACTTATATATGGCCAAGGAATCCAAATAATATCTCCTGACTAGTCTTTTTATGTGAGGTCCTAAATTACTAAAAATAAAATCAAAGCAGACCTAATCCGTGGCCCGTGTGGATGCGGAACATTGTAAACGAGCTCTTTTGAGACTAACAATGAGCTAATCATGACTTTGGTGATTGGATTTGGATGTGAACCATTAACCTGGCAGGGACATTAGGATAGTAGGGATACAGGACTTAAATTGGGGGAGGAAGGGGTATGTGAGGGCATGTGTAGGTGTGTGTTTAGTCTTACATTGGCTATGCAACAAGTAAATTTTGGATGTATCTAAAAGATTAAGGAATCTAATTAATACCTTTCAGCTAGCATTTTTTGACGAAGTCTTGGGTTGCTGCAAATTGAGGCTCTTTGGGTTGCCACGGCTGATCATGGTGTTTGTGATTGAATTTGATTGAATATATACATTTAGGATGGTGAGGATGCTATTGCTTAAATGGAAGGAGCATGTAAAAACTTGTGTTAGTATGTATTTAGTCTCACATCACTTATGCATCGGGTAGATCTTGAATATTTACACAAGATCAAGGAACTCGTATAATATCTTTTGGCTAGCCTTTTTGACCAAGGACTCGGATTGTTACCAATGGTATTAGAGTGGACCTTACCCATGAACTATATGTGCAAAGGATACTACAAATAGGCTTGTGGTGATTGTGATTAGAGATGTTGACTAGATTTAGATTTGAACCCTTGGCCAGGTGAGAATGCTAAGGCTTAAACGAGAGAGTATCTAAGAGCTTATTGTTTTGTGCTTTCAGTCTCACATCAATTGTACACCAGGTAGATATTAGGTATTTATACAATGCCAAAGAACCCAAATGATGCCTTTTGAGTAGCCTGCTTGGGTGGAGTCCTGGGTTGTTGCATGGTGATTGCAGACTATGCTGGACTGAACCAGGTCTTGAGCCCCTGCCCTGCTGCACTTTGCAACCCCCACCTTGATGGCCAACCCTATCCTGTATATAGAGAAGGCCATGTCATGCAGCTACAGAGGAACCAGACTTTATCAAAGCATCATAACTATTCAACAGCCTCTTCTCTAATTATGTATGTACCTAACTTTCTCTGGACTTTGTTTTTAACCTCAAAGATCTCCCTGTTCTTGCTCTTCAGTCAGTTCCTTAATGTTTCCATGTTCTGTTCCTTATTTTGGTGGACTTGAAGAGTTGTCAGCTTGATTCACCCTTGCAGGCGTTCCTTTGAGGCAAATGCGTCACGGGTACAAGATTTTCTTTAATATTAGCAGGTTATATAACTGAACTCATGCTACTTATACTCTATTCATATGAAGCTAATTTTTTGAATTGACACTGCTTATATTGGTTTATATTATGGGTATAAAATTTCTTCCTAAATCTTACTCAAACCTGGTGTGGGATGAGTTTTTCTTTATTCTTGTTAAAGCTGTTGCTGAAGTAAATATGATATACAATCACCTAAAATCACCTTCTGGAAATTCAGATTCCTAAAATTACATTTTGGAGCTTTCGCTCTCACTTGAACTTTATCTGTCACTATGAACTCTAGGCAGTATAAAATCTGTTAAACTGCGTTCTTGATATTGCTTTGATAATTTTCTTCAAATATAGAATGCTTGATGGTTGTTAGATCAGACACTCCAGCAAAATAGTTAGAGTATTTAGTTGTTAGAGGAGATTATAGTTTCAAGAGTGAAAGGAGCCATGAATCTGCTTTAATTCCTGATGCATCTAGTAAGCATCCTTATGCGGTCTTAGTCCATCTACATAGTCTTTTGTTTTTCAAGTCCATAAAGAATCCATGTGTTATTTAGGTAATTGCTATTATTTGGTGTACAAGGTTGAGAGGATGATACCTAATAGAATGAGAGGAGGCAAGAGGAACCTTGCTTTATCTGTAATCCATTTCAAAGTTCAAACCCACAGAAGTAAGAGACAAACAGGTCAAATTCTGCTTGGGCTGCAAAATAGATTCAGAGTGGTTGACCTGGCGTTAGCTAGCATACTCACTAAAGCCCAAAGTGATGGAAGGTAATGTCTTTGAAGCCAAGCATGGATGAGGTTTAAGGCATGCCAACCCTTTCTGTCCCGATGCTTTCACCTCACTGAGCCGTGACTGCCATGGTGGCAAATTGGAGGTGTTTGTCCAGGTTGCTCCAACCCCGAGCACTGCCCTGTCTGAGTCATTGAGGTGAGAGTAATTGCTTTGGTTGTTCGTTAGTTATTGTGTGAACCCCCCGACCACTAAGAAATTAACTGAAGCTTTGGTCAGGTTCAATAACTTTGCTGGAACTTGATGCTAAGATACTATTGCTCCTCTCGAAGAATTCTGGTGTGCCAATCAGAGAGAACAGTCTAAGCAGTTCATTAGTCTCAAGCTTGCCATTACGACCTCCAACAAAGCCAGAACCCAGCATGCCATTAGGACCAAGGGAAGAACAATCCATCCCACAGAAAATTGTGGGTCCGTTCATCTTAGCATGGGAATCTCCAAAATGTATGGCAAAAGCTGAAGGAAAGCATATGGTTCTTGCTGCACTGCTGACAGCTGAATTTGTGCCAGAGTGACTTTTAGAGCAGCTGCCAAATGTGGAAAAAGAGCTGGTCTTATCACTTAGTTTATGGGCTCTGTTGAAGTGGTACTGCTTGGGGCTTCTATCTCTGGGCATATTCCTGACACTTGTTCTTTGTTGGCCTCCTTGCTAGCGGGCCTGCATCCTTTACAACAGGCATCAAGCTTACTTCGCAACTTGGAGCATTTTTGTTCTGAAGGGGAAAAAAGGAAATGTAATGACCAAAGGCCAGCTAATAATATATTGTAGCTTTCAAAGATGGGTCATATTATCACACTCACTTATGTTTGACAAAATAAAAATAATAGCACATGACGCAACATTTAAAACCACTCCTAATGGTTCAAGATGTTTAGGGACAACAAAACTCATCAAGTGATAGAATGTTAACATTGCCCATTCTAAAGGACATCTGGAGCTACAATTGTGCAAGAATTCAAAACCAAAATGAGAACACTGTAAGAATCTATTGCAAGAGAACTGAATATATTGCAACAGTTACTTTTTCCTTGGGTGCAGTAAAGTTTGAAACCAAAAGCTTATCTAAAATTTGCTGGTATCACATCCAATTCATGCCGAAAGTAAATCTTAGTAATCTCAGCTCTCTGTTTTAGGTTAAAATTAGCATGTCTGCCAAACCTTGTTTGTCAAGCCAGCTGAATGCTGCTGATCAAAACAACATCGGGAGGTTCAACAGTTGCTCTACAAGTATGTAAAATTGCAAACAAGGAAAGAAGCACTTCCACCAGTTAGCAAATGTAGGCTGGACACTTAAACAAGTGTATGGATTCAGCTTTACCCATTTAAACTCAGGTGACTGCTGCTTATTGTTGTACTTTACAGTAGTTAAAGTAACTAATGCTATTGTTATGATATAAAGAAAAAAAATTAATAGTTATGTGAATGTGTTTTAATGGAGTATTGTCATGTTGGTCATGGTTGTCTAAACCAAGTAGAACTGAGAAAAAAGAATCTATTTAATGGACTCCAATTAGTTTGGGATTAAGGCTTTCTTATTGTTGTCATCATCGTTAAGGTTTAACTCTCATGAGATAGAAGTGTTCCGGTTCTTCTACGGAATAAGACACTCTGCATATCATCCTATCTCGATCCTCGATCCAATCAGGCATCACAGTACTTTCTTATGATGCTCAAAAAAATTATTTATAAAGCTTTAGTATTTTATTTAATTTTTAAATATATTTGAACTTCAAAATTATATGTTTATAATAAATTAGATTTATTTAAAATTGATATTATAAAGCATTATGATCGAGATAGAATAAAACGGGATGGGATGGTTGAGATTGGTCTCAGAATCTCTTTGGGATAAGACATCTTGGTTGTCTCGGCCTCCATCCCACCGTGACTAGTGTAATTGGTTGTTGTCATTTAGACCAAGCTTACTTATTGGAAATTTTATAAGAGTTGCATGCTTCTAAATTGGTGCTGAGCTTTTTTTCCTTTGAGAACGAACACAGGTATGACCCATCACATTTCTTAAACTACGACTGAGTTCTCGTATACATTGGCTAGATCTATTTGAGCATGAATGAAATAGCAGCCTACCAAGGGAATCATCTGAGATCATCTTTAATGGCAGAAGTAGGTGTTCAATTCCAAGAGTTCTTTGCTCTTAATTACCAAAAACAACTAATTTTGAATAGCTTTTGCCGTGAAACCTCTCATTTAGATGAGTTTAAATGAACTGATTGAGTTTTAAACACCACTCCAAGTGATGTACTTTGTAAATGCATTCCTTTCCATTTTCTTTTATGGAAAGCCCAGTAATATAGCTTGCATATCATACCTGTGCTGAAAACTAAAGGGTTTGCCTCCCCAGTTCACCTTATTATCCATTTATGAATATTTGCAAAAAATTAAATAACTAGATGTCTTAAAAGTTGTTCGAACAGCCTATCTTGGTAGGTTTTATCTAAACACCAATTAGCTGCAGGTCCATTTTGACTCAAAGCATCAAAACACTAATGATTGCTTGAAACTAAGCTTGGTAATATGGAGCATGATATGATTGCCCCATGTTGGTGCATGCTGAATGTACCAGTACCATGGTTTCAGTGTTGAACTGGTATAGAGTATATAAGGCATACCAAATATCAGTGTGTTGAACCTATCAGCATACTGATATCCTACCAAGATGGCATTGGTATAGGATCCGAAACTGAGATTGCAAATCCTGATAGGAGTCAGCTTTGGAGTACAGCTGAAAACAGGTTTTAATGGATCAAGCAATATTTGTCATCCATACCCTATAGCAATTTTAAACACCCCTGCTAGCTTGTCCTGGTAGCCAGGTTATATTGGGATGGTGTGTAGCTCATCCCCACACCCAAGTTCATACTCCAAAGCATACATAGATGTACTTAACAAACTTAGACATAACCCAAAATTGCTTTGAACTGACATGGCTGAATCCAACTTTGTTTTTAGCCATTTGGCAGATATGAAACTTGTTCTGTTAACCATATCATGAAATAGATACCTAATGCATTTCTGAATTGGTGCCATATCATTGTCAAATAAGAGAATTATGGGATTAGTTTCAAATTTTGTTACCCGTAATTAGAAGGGAGCTTTATACTGGTTAAATTTGCACTTACCTTTTCTGCTACAGTGCTTTATATTAGTCTTGAACTGGGGGTTTCACTATAGGGCTTGGTTTGTTATTTGATGATCGTTATGCTTCCAATTTACTGCAATGTTGATTCTGATGCCACTTTGTTTCATGTCACCATGAATCCCAGGATGTGAGCCACCTTGTAAATGGGCAGCATGACATGAACAGTCGGGCTAAGTATATCAAATAATGTGATATGGATCAAAGCCTATGATTAAAGACCTGGCATGATCTGGCATTGTGAACTATTCATTTGTATCATTTCTGTAGGGAAACAAGTTACAAAATTAATTTCATATGCTTTGACAGAACTCTGCGTTCAATCATCTATGAGGCTTTATAGAAAAAAGAAAAGAAAAGAAAAGAGATTCTTCAGGAGAACTCATTTACTTTTCATGTCATGTTATTCATCCTTTAAAGAGACAAAACCAAAGCTACGGTTGAGGTAGATCGAATAGAATGAAGTACCATAGAACTTACAATTCCAGCACGTCAAGAATGTACTCAATGATTTCGTCAGTATGTTTTTGTAGTGCAGAAGAATTGCTCGAAATATTACGTAAACAAAGTAAAATTAGTTTAGGTCTCATAAATATTACTAAATTCTCATATTGAGAAGCCTTGGATCCATATTTTTATTGGCTTTAAAACAAAAAAGAGTCATCGTTAACGCTTGGACCAACTTCTTCAGGCAAGTAACATCATTTTAATAGACATCCAGGAGTTTAGTATGCATGTGGCTGTCATGATGAAGAATGCAACTGTAAGTCTGTAACCTAGTCAGCTAAATCTTAAAGGAAATCTAGGCTATGGCCTGCATCAGGAGTAACAATGATTAGTAAACTATAGTTATTTTATGTGGTTTAAATAATCTTTTACTCGTCAATTTTTATTATTTCATGAGAACTCGCTAAAATGCTATGGTAAGAGTTGATTGAACTATGACCTTTTACAAATTACCTCACAAACTTTTTTGACCTTGCTTTGGTGTGCTTGTTTGTCCTTCATCTGATGATTGCCAAGCATCAATTGATTGTATGTTAATGTGCCACTTTTTTCATTCTTCTTCTCTTCAAGAGCCAATAGTCTAGCACTTCTTCTCTGCTCTCCCTCTAATTCTTCATAATTTTTTCTTCTTTGAAAACATGAGAAGGAAAACACAATGAAAAAGAAATTGCCATGAATTTATTTTACTGATGCTAAGAAGGAGATCCCCTCGTTTCACCAACTACTTCATTTTCTAGTAAAATTATTATGATTTTTTAGCCGAAGAATTCTTATAATTCGTGAGTGATACTCTGTCACCTAGCATAGAGTAATTAGAACTGAAACAATATTTGTATGATTTATTAAAACATAGGAAAAAATTGCTTGCTTTATTTTTTCACCAAGGACGATGGATCAAATGTATTGATATTTCTTCTTCTTCTATTTGAGAGAGAAATTTGTTTATATGATTTATTCCATTCAAAGAACATCCAGATTATTATTCTCAGCTTTCCCTTTACAACTTGGATCGGAAATCTCCAAACATGGTTCTTAATTTGGTTTTGCATCTTACCGTTTGCCAATTAAATATGATAATAAATAGGTAAAAAGTTACTCATAAAGAGACATTGCACCATTTTTTGAAAAATAGTTGGAAGAAGAAGGCTAAATATTTATAAGAAACAAAAAAGAAAGAAAGAGAGAAACTTTAAAATCACTAGAGTTGGTGACGGTAAAAAGTTTGCTTGACAGGCACTATTGTGAAGTATTGGAACCGAAGGCAAGACACCTTTTTATGGTATGTTAGATACAAGTTGACTTTTATTTTTAATATGGCCAAAAATCCTTGGGCAAGGAACATGCATTCTTATGATGCAATGCAACAACGAAAGCAATCTAAAATATCTCTAAGAGGCTGAATATATATGGAGGGAACTGTCTATAAAAATGATGAACTAATTAAAAGTGAATGAGATATAATTTCTAAATATGTGGAACACCTGGATAAGAATGTCCATGTGTATTCTATCTATAATATTGCCAGCAAAAATATTTTATAAGAATTGATGCTACTTTAATTCCCAGCATAAAATATGATGATTTCTATGCCAATTTTTTTTAAATATAAAAGAATTCTTAAATAGTCTTTACTATTAATTAAAATCCTTTAGGTATTGTCATCTACTGGAATTTCCATCTAAAATAGGTGCATTTCAATGACAATGATGGCAGCATGCCCTACTAAAATGCTAGAAATAAATAAAATTTTATACTTCTATGTGAAGATACAACTATTTGAAATATAAGCAACAAACTTTTTTCCTCTTATAGCATGGCATTGTTATAATGAAAAAATTAATGCGGTGATAACTATTTATTAGAATGCAAATATTTTGGGTCTATAATTAATGGTTCAAATTTAACTACTAAAATCTATAATTGAAAACCATCATAGCTCTAATTTAATAAATTATACACAAATATTTAGGGGCTTGATAAGCATACAACGCTGCTAACCTTAAATTATCATTATAAGTTGAATATTTGAAAATAACCTTACCAAATATAAAACTTTGAATTTTGGAAAAAAATGTTTATTAATTTTTTTTAAAATCTACATGGAAAAAAACCCAACAAAAATAATAATAAATATGGGAAGAAGCAAAAAAAAAAACTAGTAAAAAATATATGGATACCATTGGCTTATAACAATCAAAGATTTCTAAACTTGTTAATGAATGAACCATAAATAAATTGCAAAATATATTGTACAATTATGAATGATAGAATGGGTTCGGGTTGATTGATTTATTTTCATCCACTCATAATCCCTCATTGATGTGAAAATTTTAGTCATCGAAGAATAGGGTTCGGTTCAAACCGCTCTTTACAACATTACAGAAGAGTAGACTGGACTATAAATTCGATTCGGGCTGCGTATGGAGTGTCGGACCGGACCGATCGGATTCAGCTTTAGCCGAAGTACTAAAACCCTAAATCCTTCGAAATCCTCATCGAAATCCAGAGAAGATTTCCCCCTTTGACAACGGATTTCAACCCTAGATATCGACCGTAAGCCCTCATTCCTTATTGCTTTCAAATTCCTAGATAGATCTTAGAATTCTATGAAAAATTCCTTGGTATCAATTCCAAAGTTGATTTCTTTTTACCTTGCCATGTTCTTTTGAGCGATTTCTGGTAAGAATTGTGCTCGAATCCAATATTATTGGCCTCCCAAAGTTCCAAGGCTATCTAATTCCTTTGCCAGTCCATGTGGTTTTGGTTTTACTTTTGATTTGATGCTTTGTTTATCACTTTTGATTAGTATTCTTTGTATATTGTAGTCAGAATCAGAAGCAGTCGTAGCTCTTAGAAGCTTGAGAGGGCTCGCTGAGCTCACTGGCGGCGGGATACAAAGAAGCAAACGGTTTTCGAAAGAAGAGATACTAGGTTTATTCTCTTCTCTCCCTTCTTTTTATGCTTATTTGGCCATACTTTAATTAGCTATTTTTGGAGAAGAGAGTACAAGAGGTCTTCTTTGCCAAACCCTTTCTTCATAGAAATCTTCCCTTCAATCCCGTCCTACCTATCATCTCAACCAATGATATCTTTTTCGTGTCACGCTAACACTCTGTGCTCAGTGATGTTAATATCTTTTTCTTGAGTGAATGGTGAACCAAAATATTCTTTTTTTTTCCCTTAGAAATTCAGGGAAAGATTAAAGAGAAGTTATGGGCCGTGTGCATGATCATGACTTCGATGAAGTGTGCTGTAGAATAGTAGAAGATGCTGAAAAGGAGGGTGTATAAGGGCATTTTGAAATTGTCAAGGTCATGCAAGGAGGAGCAATAACAATTGCTAGAAATAGTTGTAGCAACACAAGGGAACATTCAATACCGAGCCTAGCATTCCCTCGAAATCCTTTTCCTCCCTGCAATTTCAATGAAATTATTGTTGGTGTTCACAAGGAAGTCATCTTATGGCATATACAGTGGATGCGATTTAAATTTTTGAAATGAGAAGGTTGGTTAAGTTTGAATCATAATAAAAATGGAAAAAAAAGGTATATAAATGATAGTACAATTTAAATAGATTAGAATGTGAGGCTCCGCATGAAATCAATAGCTGAAAGATCAGCCAACTTGGATTACTAATAGAATTAGATCTGGGAATTGAAGTGCATAGTTGCATCGATAAGGTGTCATACATGCAATCCATGCCTTATATAGAAATTATACGAGTCAATATGCAAGTTGTATAGCTCACAATGTTCCGCTGAAATGAAAGTTTAAGCATGCAAAATGCAGGCAATGATACTGTACTATAATTGGTGATTGCTAAGACAGATGAGGATTGCATTAGGAAGTACATGAGTAATATTAACATAAGACAAAGGAGATAACCAACAGAGATGGGTTGTGCATGAATGAAAAAGTCAGCAAAAAGGAGACTAGCCAAGAAAATGTGACCACGAGTTTTAAGAAAGGCAAAAGGCTTTGTGGAATGTGGTGCTTGCAGCAACTAAGCTTCTTTAAATAAATGAATAAGAATAAATGATTCATAAATCTGACACCAGAGAATTTGTTGGTGCAGGAACATTTATTTTCATGGCCATCCTTTATTTGCAATATCAAAAGATGTTTTGATGGTAGTAGTTTATTGATTTACAATGTTATTGCTGAATTCAATGATTCAACATCATATAGTTTGACTGCCATTATGATACCTAAGATTTTTCTGATTTTAAATATATTGAATGTGTGACTTTTTTTAAAGAAGAAAGTTTCATATTTCATTTCAATGTCAAATCAATGGGAAAAATTTAGGAAAGTTCTCATGATTTTGTCTTTGGTATATATGCCATCTCTTTTCTGGATATCCATCTGCTGATAATTTTTACAGGTTTTTCATTTGATATAAATGGTCACATTTTTACTATTGTGCATAATATGGCCATTATTACATTGCACTGTTAGTAGTGCAGATTACTTGGATCAAATTACACCATGTGTACTTTTAGCAACATAGTTTCATTTCTTAGTTTGCAAAAGAAAAGTAAATCTGTGGAAAACATTGACATATTCTTGTTAATCATAGCTAGTTGCAAATGTAAGCAATGCATGAGTCTTAGTTTCTTCAATGAATTAATGATGCATGTGGATAGACAAGAGAACTTTTCTTTATAAAATACCAAGGGATGGCAATTTCCTCTGAACCCACGGGTGCTTGCCCACCTTCGCTTCATTTGAAATGGATATGGAGGTCAAAAAATAGGTACAAAGGTCAAAAAATAGGTACGAATATGGGTATGGGGATACGTGGCAATACTCATATAGGTATAGGGTGGGTATGGATGTAAAGATATCCCTACCCCACCCTGACCAACTCTACCCCATGCCCATTATACCCATTAGTAAATTTAGTTAATTACCCTTATTAATATAGTTTCAAAGTTTCAATAAAAAACTTTACAAGTAATCATAGACCATAATGTCTCAGAGTCTGATCCATTTGTCTAGCTTGAAATAAAAAAAAAGAAAGCAGCCTGCAATTACTTTAGCACTGTACTTAGAATTGAAATTTGAAAGAAAAAAATTAGAAAAGCCATAAAAAAAATGAAATGAACCCTAAAACAGGTGAGGGGTATGGAGTGGGTACGGGTAACAAGGTGGATATGAATATTACATAATCTTTATAAGTATGGGTATAGATACAAAATTGTATACCATAGTAGGAAAGTGTGGGTATGGATATAAATTTTTCTGATGGGTAGGGATATGGAGGTACCTCCTCCGATGCTTGCTTTGCTTCATTGCTGTCCCTCAAAATACCCATACAACAGGCATTGTGAAATGTTTGATCAGCAAGCACTAGATGCCATTGCTGATTCTCAGTTGGTAAGACCTTTAAAAATAATTACAAATAAACTATTTTAAATCATGCGGGAAAAAGGGATAATAAACATATTATATCACATCACCTGGCATGTGAAGCAAACTTTGCGGTCACTGAAGAGTCAATTATGAAGATTATGAATTAATTCAACATTTTGAATCTAGGTTAATATTTTACTGATGAATGAATTAGATGATCCTTCTCTTGGTATCCTTTTCCTGGTATCCTTTTCCTTGGTGCCTTCTTGTTGCTTATTTAAATAATCGGGCCTTAACTCCTGTAATTGAATATTAATTAAGACTTTGAAAGCCTTTGAAAAGGGTGCCTTTTGTTATTGCTTAAGTAGAATTTATGGGTGTTCTTGTCAAAGCTACTCTATGAACTATTGGGTATCATGCTGGTCTACATTTATCAAGTTACTCGTCAATACTTATTATTGATTTAAATATTTTTGCTAGGACTGGGAGGTAGTGCACTTCGAGGAATAACTGCAGTGCTCTAGTAGTTATAAAATAGTTAGTCGTACCTTTACATTATCAATGAAGATATAGTGTATAATTTTGCATCATAATTATGCTTGCTGAGTCTGTTTAGATATGTAACATTAGTTCATTTAGAAATGGGAAACTATTTTGCAAGTCTGGGAACTTTTCATTTATTATAGTGTGTCTTTGTCCAATAAATTCCATAATTCTGAGAAAATGTTCTTTGTCAGTGTTTCTCATAATAATTTGTTTTCATTGCACATAAATTGAATTTTTAATTATTTTTGTCTGGTGTATTAAAGCTTTTCACTCTTCTGATATGTTTTGTCTTAACCTACTCCCTTCTTCTCTACTCTTCTGTAATGATGAGGCCTCTTTTTATATTATACTGCTTGGCTTGCAGATCTAACCCTTATTTGGGTGTTCCTGTCATCCGTTCATCAGAGTATCTCTCTATTGTTTTCCTTCTTCATGAGTTGTTTGGATTGCATTTTCCATAGTACTGCTACATCATTTTCTCTTTGTTGCTATTGGATGATATTTATTAAGAAAATCTCGATGTCTTCCCCTTTTTCCTCAAATTAAGCTTGGACACTTGCTCCTTCAAGTAAGAACTCAAAAAGGACTCTCTAATGTAATTTTCTTTGAATTTGGGCAGAAAATTAGAAAAATTATAACATGATGCATCTAGTTAGGCATTATAAAGTTATTTGTTTAACTTGATTTCTTGCAAACAATTGTTTTCTTCTTCAACTCAGTAAACACCTTTTTAGATTTTAAAGAGGTGTTTCAAATTGCACTTAGTTTTTGATTTTATGTCACTCACCTGATTTGAAATGAAACCTCCTGGGCATTATTTTCAAAATGCAATCCATCCAAGACAACCTGACAAAGTAGGTGATACTGGTGGAGATTGAGAGAAGAAATAGATGTGCACTGATCAGCAGAGATGTGTAAGAATGATGATTGCATCTAAAGATGGTGTGATTGGTGAAAGATGGGCATCAACATCCAAGGAAACTACTAAACGTAGGCCCTGCCAAAGGAATTGCTTAGGTAGAGATCTGATAGGCTATCGCATAAATCAATGGATGAAGACTGATAGAAGTTGTTTGATAAGGATGCATATGGGTAAAGGCACAGGAACCCCACCCCCCCCCCACCAAAAAAAAAAAAAAAACCAAAACCCAAAAAAAAAAAAAGTCAGAAAGAGAGAGAAAGAGAGAGATACATATGTACATACATACACATGTATGTACATACACATACATACACATGTGTATGCATGTATCTGTGTGCATGTGCACTTGCACATCTGTTTGCTTCAGTCCATGCCATCCAACATGGCCTAAAACTCATCTGAGTTTGTGTGGAGGCAACCATATGTTTCCATGAGCTTAAGTTACAGCTGAATTAGTGAATGTTCTAGGACATGTGTGGCATTATCCTATCCGATGTCCTTGTCCAAAGATCTTGGATAATCTCTAGCATCAGTCCTCTCCACTTTTAATATTCAATCCACAATTGTGCTGAAAATAACTTCTAACAAGGTTTCAGTATTGCCAAACATGGCAGCTATGAATATACTATCTGCTTGTTTGTTGTTGTGGAAACTGGAAACATGGTTTCCTGCATGTTTTTTCTTGTTCTTGTACACTCCGTCCATTGAGATCCATAGTGGACTCATGTTTTCTATCTTACAAAATTCTTTGCATTTTTCCATATTTCTAAAATATATAAAGAGAATCTAGTAATCCTTGATTTGATCCTATGCCTGGGAGTAACAATGTGACCCCGACCGAGCTTAGAAAAATTAATTGATGTGAAAGCTGCTTCAATCATCATGGATATATTCTAGATTATGCTTGTAGTTATCTGGGAAGGTGATGACACAAAAATCTTGACAAATGAAAACTAGTACTCAGGATCAAGCTTGTTTTACATTTAGGATGGCCAAAAATCAAATTCTTTCATTTTGTTAACTTGATTTTTGAGCTGCAAGTGCTAGTTTGGTGGGCAAATAGGATGAGAGGCATACTGATGGATTTGTGGTTGTGTGCCTTGTTATGCTTATTGTGATTGGGATAATTGCTTGTTTTACATGAAAAAGTCCTCTGGTGTGTATTTTTCATAAATTATACGGTTTTACGTAATAATATCCTCATATAGTTGAATGCCAACTTGGAATAGTGGGTGAATCATTTAAGTATAATCTTCAGGAAATAAATTAACTAAATATAGTGTGTGTGTATATAGATTTGACTACATTCGAATGTAGTCAAGCTTAGATTCGATCACCTTCCCCATCTTTGAATTCATATAGTTCACGGATCTTAAAGATGAAAAAGGTGAAAAAGGTGGCTCCGAGATCAATGTGGATCCAAAGGTGGAGAAGATTGCCAGATTTTGGACTTGACTACGTTCGAATATAGCCAAATCTCTCTCTCTCTCTCTCTATATATATATATATATATATATATATGGATATGTGTGTATGGTTTGAATGAACTATTCTAAAGTTTCATGTTCCATGTGGATCACACGGTCTCGTCTTTGTAATATCTTTCCTTTGAGCCTCACTGTCCTTCTATAAGGTCATGGTGATGAGAAAGGACATCAAAGATGCTCAATTTGAGCTGGATATATAGTAACATGGATAGTTTGAAATGTGCTTTTTCTAGGAAGTAAAACAAAATTGCCTAGTTCCTGGCCATTGCTAAGCTGAGTTGATCTTAATACATCTCCAGCCAAAGCCTGGCTTACATTGTTGTTAATGAAATAAAATAAATTTAATGTCTTATCAATTTTGAACCACATATGTAACTTCAAAATCACCTTGTAATTCTGGATCATATTTTCGTTACATTTGCCAGCTTCTTATCAAATCAAGCATAAATCTATGCCACTGTAAATATTCAAGATCTACCCGATGCATAAGTGATGTGAGAGTAAATACATACTAACACAAGTTTTTACATACTCCTTCCATTTAAGCAATAGCATCCTCACCATCCTAAATGTATATATTCAATCAAATTCAATCACAAACACCATGATCAGCCGTGGCAACCCAAAGAGCCTCAATTTGCAGCAACCCAAGACTTCGTCCAAAAATGCTAGCTGAAAGGTATTAATTAGATTCCTTAATCTTTTAGATACATCCAAAATTTACTTGTTGCATAGCCAATGTAAGACTAAACACACACCTACACATGCCCTCACATACCCCCTTCCTCCCCCAATTTAAGTCCTGTATCCCTACTATCCTAATGTCCCTGCCAGGTTAATGGTTCACATCCAAATCCAATCACCAAAGTCATGATTAGCTCATTGTTAGTCTCAAAAGAGCTCGTTTACAATGTTCCGCATCCACACGGGCCACGGATTAGGTCTGCTTTGATTTTATTTTTAGTAATTTAGGACCTCACATAAAAAGACTAGTCAGGAGATATTATTTGGATTCCTTGGCCATATATAAGTATTCAAGATCTATCTTGTAATAATTAAAGTATAACTAAACGCACATCAGCATAAGTTCTTAAACACCTTTCACCATAAAGAAGGCTATACATAGGGATGGCAATTTCAAATCATAAAGTAGGGACCCACCTCATTCAAGGCAGGGATTCTCCACCTTTTGCAGGATATAGATTATTTTTTACTCACTAGCAAGGATGGGGTAGAAACGAAAATAACTATATCTCCATCCACCTCTACCTTATCTTAGCTTTATATTTAAATATTATAGAACCGTTATATATTTTTATATCTACAAATTACACTCATAATTTTTTCTAAAAATTTGTATATGTTATTAAGGACAAAGCAAGGTAGGGATAGGACGGGGATGGAGAGGAGACAAAAATTTATCATTCCCTACAGGAAGGGATGGGAATGGGTATGGGGATCGAATGGGATATGGATTATTTCCTTTATCAAAGACGGGAGTGGGGATTGGGGTCCCGCCCGACTTTGTTGCCATCCATTGCCAAGCACACTAGCTAAACTAGCATAGAAAAAGAATTATTCTTCTATTGAAAAGGTCTTGACCTCTAGAGCTTGGGTGACATACACCTAGTTGGATTGGTTATTTCGCATGTGAGAGGCCTCTTCATTAAGGTTTTTTCATCGGTGCCTAGAAGTATTGGTCTCTAATTTCTAACCTGATAAATCGTAAACACACATCGTGGGGGTATTGAAACCTAGGAACAAAATGTAAAAAAATATATACTGAATGTCGTATCTATTATTATTTTTGTGCAAAATTGGTTGGATGAGGCCAACAAAATAGTGGCACATCTCTTTTTTTATCATAAGCCTAGAACCTTTGTCGATATACTTCCATATCTATCATCTATGTCAAAAAAATCATATAATAGGGCCAACAAAGAATATAAAAGAATCATCATGCAAATGAGACTTGTACCAATTACTATTACCATCACCATCACCACCAATTGAGCTATAGGCTAAGGAGCCATGTGGAAGTCGTGTGCAATGTAATGTTTCTAGCATGAAAAATGGACCAAAGAGTCAAGAGTATCACCCCATACCAGCCAGCAAGTACTATAGTGACTAGGAATTGGTATCTAACACCCTTGAATTACTATACCTAGCTAAAATCAGCCCCACTACATAGTAATTAATACCAAGCTTCAAGGTGTTGTTATACCCTTTTTTTTCCTATTGGTTTAAAGTTAGGAGGTATTTTAATGCATCAAACATGATCCACCTAGCTAGAACAACCATTAGAACAATACAAATTAAAATAGGGAAAAAATAAATTCGGGACAAAAATGGCAATGCCATTGGGCTTATGCCAGCTCATGCATTATGTTAGTACAGCACATACCACTATATAAAATATACCTCACCAACCAATGGCCCATACATGTCAATATTATTTACAACCCTTGGTTCCTGCCAAAGCCAAAACAATGTTGTACTATGGATGCAGCAATGAGTAAACAAAATTATCAACATATAGAGCAATATTATTCTTATATATCAAGAAACTATATTAATCCCTACTTCAATGCCGCTTCAGTTTGTCATTGTGAACTATGAATGCAAATGAGATGAAGTGTTATTTGATTGTCGGTGCTCTTATCAAGAGACGATCTATTTGATTTTTTGTGATTTTGTAAGCTTTGGTGGATAACTTTGATAATAAGGATGAAAACATCAGCTCTTATTTAGTAGTACTAATTTAGCAGCTTTAAGTTAGATATGACATAAGTGTATGATTCTTCACCTTACCTTCTCAAAAATATACCAATGCATTATTCAATTTAAGAATAGTAACTCCAATAGATGAGAAGCCCTATCAAATTTCATTTGTTACTAACTATGGATTTTTTGATAGAACTAAATGAGAAATATTTGTGGACTAAAATGCCAATTGTTATACGCTTTTTTTAAGTAGAAATATCGTAAAACAACTACCAACATAGATATTCTAATCCCAGGATTCCCAAGCATTTAATGCTACAAGTGGGTCAAGCCAGAAAGGGTCTGTCTTGACTATATTTTGTCAAAAATGGAGCTGGGTCTAAGAATCCAACCCAAACATGACCAAACAATTGATTTTTTTACATGATTGGGGACAAATCTCTTCTAAGTCAGCTCAAGATTTAAGGGGCTAAATTTGGAAGCTTAAGCTAATTCTTTTCCTCTTTTTCTTAAGGAAAGAACTAATTCTTTTCTACTTAAACATATTTAATCATGTCACATCTAGTTCTACAAGGTCCATGTCTGACCAAATTAGAATGAGACTAACTTTTTGGACCCATACATGACCCATAAGTCTCACTTAAGGTATGTGCTAGCTTTTACACTTTGGCTCTTGCACTTCCAACAGCATTTAAAAACTTCAGTTACTATGCCCTTATCAAGTTCTTGTTTACGTCGACGCCCTCCACGTCTCAAACGTGTGATGGCTTCGATATTCTCAAAGAGCTGTCATTTGTCGTGTTGCGCAGAAGAATGTACTATATGTGCAGTACAAAAATGTTCAAACGTATCACCGTCAGAGGTTGATTTGCATTTGAGAACTTGCGCAAAGACTTCTAAGGATCTTCAAGGAATTCTCCAAGGTATTTGATGGTCTAATTTTGAAGTTGGTATAATGCTTGTTATATTTTATAGCCTTCTTTCTCTCATATTTTTCTCCAACATCTCTACTATGTCATCAATTTCATGATGCAACGAAGTGTTCCACAAAGAGAGAGCCTTTTCCCCTTTCTCTAAGATGAGAATTTGATCTTCACGATTTCGAAGCATAATATAGAATTCGAGGAATAAAGCATCGATTGCCATCGGGGGCGGACCAATATGAAATCGCTATGTTGTCGGTACCATTTGTGGTGTTGATTTTGATATCTGCTTTTGAGTGCGTGTTATTTTAGGGCTGATATTGCGATTAGGGTTATTTTTTGCTCCACAGATGCAATAGGTTGAGTTTATGGTGCACATACGGGATACTAACACCAATTTTTGTTCTATTGTTTTCTTTGTGTTGTTCCACAGAAGATATACAAAAATTCTAGAGTATTATAAGTTGATGCCGAATGTACAATATCTGAAATTCATGCCTAAATGGAATATTTTGGCAAGATTTTTCTTGAATTTATGATTTTTGGCCATTTTTTTGGCAAAATATAAAGGAATAACCATTTTATCTTTATCCTGATCTCTTGCAGGCTTAAAATCAATTGAATCTATATTTAATCAGCCAGATTTAAGCTCTCCTAGCTTCCCTTGCTCTCTTTCTCCCTCTCTCACTTTCTCTTCCCTGATTGAATGCAAAATAGCTTAGAAGAAAAAAAGAGAAAGTATCTAAGCTGTTTTTGACCCAAGCAAAACCTGCTAGAAACAAAGTAACAAAACCATTCCATGACCCAATTCCCTACGAGTCTCATACAGCACGCCTGGTACAAATATGTTGGGATCAGGTCTTCAATCCTTAAAGAAATTACTTGCCAAGAGAAGCTAAGAGTTATATTTTTCTTGCGGAGCAGATGTGATGATTGATGCCTCAAGTCAACCTTTTCTGGTTAACAATCAAATGTTTTCTAAAAATGAATAAATTATTTTGTTTTATATATGTTCCCCTTCCTACATAGAATCATGTCCGTGCAATTCTATCTATTAGTGCTCTCTTTTTTCTATATGTGGACACCATGCAAAATAAGAACCTAGAAAGGTTAATGAAAATAAATAAATAAATGTGTAACTGAAAAACTCATTAACAATGTTTTATCTTAATTAGGAAGTCATGCATGAATCAGTAATTGGAATTTCTTTCCTTTTCTTTAAAGTAAATATCTGATTATCTTTTTTTTTCTTATTTATTTTGAAGGGAAACAAGCTAATACCACAATGACTAAGGGGAGTCGCAGGAGAAGTGCTAGATTAATAGCCCTTGAAGAGCAGAAAAATAAAAAAGAAGAATGTGCACCAGATAAAATTTATGAGGTAATTTGTTTCATAAATTTTTCAAGTTCTCTCCAGCATTATAGAGTGCTTCTTTGAGGAAAACGGAGATTTACTCATTTTGTTGAGGCAACAACTAGCCATGAATTCACTTCACTCAGTATCACCATATTTGGCTCTAATATTAATAGTTTCTAATGAGGTCACAACCAAGGAATCCTGGTCTAGCTAGATCAAGGTTGCATTTCCAATCATGTCAGTTACTTGCTTTGGTTTACTATAAGGGTGTTGTTGCTTGCAGGAACCGCAGCATCCACAGCTTGGTCCAAACCATCATGGTGAAGTATTTCACAAGGCAAGACCTAATGCCTCAGATGCTACAACTTATCAACAGGTAAGTCTTGCACATGTATCACTACCTAGAATTAAAAGTATTTTAATTTCATAAACACAAATATTCACATGTATCACTACACTATGTTTGCCTCATTAACTGAAATGGAACATTCAACATTGTAGGTAGGAGAATTGCAAAGTGCAGTACAACTCGGTCATGAAAGTCTGAAGAACAACCAGACAAGTTATGAAAAACTATCGACATGGAGGCAAACATTTTTCAATACTGCAGAGGAAGCAAGAAAAGATGGCAATGTCAGGACTTTGAGTAATGCTGCCCAACCACATGGTCCACAAGGTAGCTCACATCCTAGGATCCATAGTGACATTAATCAGAGTGGCATGGAAATAAATGTTGCATCAAATAGAAGAATCCTATCTTTGAATCAGAACCTAACCCTTATGAGAACTCCTCAAACTAGGGCTATGTCAAGACCTTATTATAGAGGAGGCAATAAGAATTTCATTCATACAGATGGCATCTAATAAGAAGCAACTAAAAGTAAATGAAACATAATTTTGTCAGATTTCACTGCACAAGTCCCTGGTTGAATATGCATATGTTCTTGTAATCATAATTTTACATATGTATGGATGGATGGATGGATGCATCAACGTACCAATACCAAAAGAGCATAAGCTTTTGCTGTTTATGTTCCCAATAAATATTTTATTGAATATGCAAACCCAGAGTTTAGTCATTATAAATGTCAATGAAGTCTGATTCGATTAAATTTTTGGTTATCCTTTGCAAACTCTGTAAATGTTTTAATCTTTCCACAGATGAAAGGAGACAAACTTACAATCTTGGAAATGAGTCCAGTGAACCAATAGTTTCACTAGTTTACAAACAACCAGTGCAGCTTGTTTATGTAAGTCCTAACATCCTTGTATTCTTAATACTATTTCCATTCGCATGATCTTGTTGCTAGAAGCTTTGTTTTTTTTCCCTGTAGAATAGTTAACAGAATGCATACTTGCAATCCACTATCTGCTATTTACTGCTACCGTAAGTTTCAACAAACAAACTCCTTAACTCCAATTGTTCCCAAATAAAAGAAAAAATAACACTGCGAAGATCATGCCTTTAGTTTCCGCATATCTGCGAATTTGCTTCAAGTTTTCCCATTAATGGATTCTAAATGTTTCCAGACCAAGGGCCAAGATCTCTTGATCCTTGTTGAAGTATGATTTTGGTGATGCCCCATGGCCTACTTTATACTGGTGGGATAGACTTAGCTTGTTGTTATTGCCATTATTGGTTCAGCAGTTTGGGTTACAACTGTCCATGTGTCAAAGTAGCTATTCTTTGACATGGAGATTACACATCCCAATACTCTGTTTAAAAAGCAAGACATATTACAAAAGGAATAGTTTATTCTTTCTCGTTCTTAAATAAAAAGTTACACAAATGAGGTGGACCAGGGAAGCAAATGTAACTTTTCAGAGATCGCCACACATATAAATTAGAGTCTGATAGTTGGTGTTGTATGATCTTTTTTATTGATGACCTCTTATGAAAAAGGAAGTGATAAATTGACAATCATAAGAATTCAAATAATTTTGAATAAATTTTTTTGAGAATAACAAAAAAGCAAAATACAGATAATAGGGTTTGACTAAAGTTCAGCCTGTTAATCTGTAGTCTGACTCATCTATACAGGTAACTGTCTAGGATTCCTCATAAAATCTATTTAAATGGTAGCTTATGGAACAATTTTCGAATGCATGACATATCAAGCAACATATCATTTCATCCCTTCAATGAAAAAATGGTGGCTGTACCCACCTATGCTTTTTTTTCTTAACAAAAGGAAAGAAAGAAAGGCAAAGATGTTTCTGAGAGCATTTTGCAATTTTGATGGTGTTCAGTTGTTGAAAAAAATTACATTTAGTTATCAAGATCATTACTCCATTAGAAAGCACACGTTCATAACTCATTAGATTTTTTTCTCTACATAATGAAGCAAAAAAAGACACCATCAGTGACTTCGACCAAGCTAGGTTTACATCAACAAGGAGCAGCGACCTAGTATAGAAGTGCAAGATTTTAATTGCCAAGAGGCCTGTTGTTCCAAGCTATACCAATCCACAAGGAATAGAGGGGAAAAAAATATCAAAGTGCACAAAATTTTATTCTCATAGATTCTTATTGTGCTTCGCCTGGGCATGAAGTTTTTCTCATACAATTACAAATTCAGGTGCTCCTTAAAGGTGGCTTGTCGATACTCTATCAAATGCAGAATTTTATTGTTCCTCTCACAAGACTGCTCTTATCAACCAAAATAGCACCCCTGTGCTAATCACAATCTACCTACCTAACTCCAATCATCGTTTTTCTCAGAACAAAGCAGTCCATCTAGCTACAACAGTACTCCATCTACCTACCTGCTTATCTATACATAGCAACTGATGCCTTGGCACTTTCTTCTATTTTCTCAGAACGACAATGGTCCAAGCTACAAAGAGAGCTTGACAAATTTTGTAAAGGATGCAAGCCATCAAGCAGAGCAGGCAGCAGAGCATAACTTTCAAGAATATGCTCAACAGGAGAAGGCCCAGTCTATGCAGTTTGACAAGACACCATATACACCTGGTTGCACTTCTAGCTTCTTCTCCCAGTTTGGCAGCTGTTCAGGCAACCCTAGCAACTGCAGAGATGCAAATCCCAGCATTGCTGCAAGAGATATGCACTTCTCTCCAACTACTGACACAGTTTCTTCAGTAACAGGTGGCAACCTTTATCCTTCTGCTGGTATCAATGACAAATTGGGTTTCGACCTCAATAAAGAACCTAGAAGTGAGTTGGACACTGATAAACCTCTTAGACCATTCCCTCAGGTAGGCATCCCAAAATTCTTAGTGGGAAACAAGAACACTTTGACATCAACTGCAAGCCAAAGTGTGGAACCAAACCAAAGCTTCAATCCATTTCTTATTGGTGAAAGGGATTATGGTATGGTTGCAGTCCTACCAACCTATATTGTTGCCAGTCCCAGGACTCAGTTAGGACAATATGTAAGGAGCGAACCAACTAAACGGATGTCTATCTATGATATACCCTGCTTCCAGGCACCACCTGATGATTCTGAGAAACTGGAACAAAAGGGTTTGGCAATTTCCGAACCCAAGAGTTGCTTAACTCCAATTGGATCATCTTCTGGCAATCGTGGCTTCCGTCCTTATGTTAGAGCAAGTGGCACATCTGAGCCAAAAACTCTGGATTTGTTCAAGTAGATCTTGGTCCGTTTGTGTATAAGTTTGTGTGTTTGACTGCAAACCAGTTTGCCTGCAAAATAAGCTTTCTTCTGTTGCTCCCATGAACAGAAAGGTTTGTGTCTGAGTTCGTGTCTTTAGCTGTAAGGTTTCGTGCATCCTATGAACAGTTTGTCTGGTCTCATGTTTATAAGCTGAATAATAATGATCATCTCATTATCTTGCTACTTGTGTTAAATATGTGAGGATCCAGATAATCTTTGAGATTTAGTATATTGGCATACACTTGCAGCATACTAGAGAACTGGGTCTTGCGCGTATACTCCCAGCAATAATTTCCTTGAAGAATTATTTTTGCATACTATCTTATGGAAACGCTTGGTCTAATAAGCATTACTATGTCATCAACCTTTCTAAACTCTAGAGCATCCTTAAACCCAAGAATTAACTTAAATTATGTGACGTGACCCTAAAAGCCAGAGCTGTAACAGGTCTGGAAGAGGGAATGAAATCAATAGATAGATTCTACATCATTTACAATTCAAAGTAACAAAGAGGGAGGGATAAGAACATGGACTGCAAAGGATTCAAAATGTAGTTTAGAACAACTGAATTCTAGGAACATGATTACAGTTGATTACATCAAAATATCCACGTAGAAATACCAGGAAAACAATGGCAACGAAACCATCTTCCATCATAATAAAACGGCATCCCTTTCAGCAACCTGTTAAAGTATCCATCATTTCATCAAAAAAAGAAAAAGAAAAAGAGAAAAGAATGAAATAAGAGAGAGAGAGTATTGAGCCAAGTCATTTGCGGTGCAGAACACGGGGCATGAAAGCATCAGCCGCGCTTCAAGTCTACCAAACTAGAGGCATCACAGATCATAATATTCACCGAAGAATTAATCTAGGGATTTCACATCAATTCAAGAGAAAATCTTAGGATAAATAAAATACAAATTGTAGGGGCTCAAGATACTCTAAGCTACGCGTATTGGAGAACGATCCCGTACCTCATCACAGCTTCTTCGCCTCCCTTGAAGTGCTTTCGAGAATCACCAGGCGAAGAACTCTTGAAAAAGAAAGAACCGAGAAACCGACCAAAGGAGGGAACATTTCCAGGCCAGATCATAAAAGGATTTCTCTTAGAATTTTTTAGGAGATCCAAAATTTTATATTTAAATTTAACGACTTAGATTTACATTTTTTTTATCGCATCAGAGATATGTGATCATACATCGAGGCGTACGATAAAAGGCCATCGCCTCGGCCGCTGATATGAACTCGAGCTTTGGGACAGCACCGTTTTACACATAACCCCTTGTCATATTTAATTTATTATCTTTTGTCACATACCATGCACACGATCATACAGCCTGATATATCGATTGGCTACGCGCTCATGTGATCATGCATATAGGTCTTAGCACGCATCACATGCATGATAGGTTGTTCGATGCACGCTTACTGTATGAAAAGCAGTGCAGTAAAACTTTTTTCAGATAGAAATGGCAACAAGGTTGGTTGGATCTGATTTTGATTATCCCATCTTGGCTCTAACTTTCCGTACCATGCATATAATCATATAGCCTGTAAGGTAGAAATGACAATAAGATTATCATACCCTGTTTCATCCTTTATTATGCCCATTTCATTAGGATAATAAGTGTAGTTCTTACCTTTGATCCTTTTGAAAAATAAAATCCGAAGCTTTTCTTCTATTTTATTTTTTTAAGATAAAAACATATTTAGGCTCATTATGGCCTTTTTTTCTTTTATTTTTTTAAGATAAAAATATAATTTATACACACACTAAGCTTGTTTTGATTCTAATCATAAAAATTTTAGTTTTTCTTTTAAATCTATTCCGAACACGATCAGAATATAAGAATGCTGATTTGATTTAGATGAGTTAAATTGGATTACTATGGGATTAAAGTAAAATTGCTAATAGTGCAAGGACTAAATTTTAGCCCCTTCTTGTCTGTAGCTGAAAATTCAGACGACCATTGCTGTTGAAGGAGCCAAAAGCATTTTTAAGCTGATATATCAAGAAGAAATTAAGTTGATACTAACTGTAAAGTTATAAAAACAAGTTAAAATTTAATGGTTAGATTTATATATTAAAAAAATCAAGTTATCCAAAAAGACTTGTCAGAAAAATTTAAGGCCGACATCTAATTTCTCAAAATACATTAGTTTACAATGGCCACTGAGGATTTCAAGAAACAGATACAGGTTTTTGTTATAATTATTATTGAGATTTGAGACTAGAAATGTTTTGAGAAAATTAAAAAAAATTATCAAGAAAAATGAAGTTAATACTGGCTAAGTCTAACCGTACAAAAATAAAATAAGATAATATTTAATGATTATATTTTTATATTAAAAAATATAATCTATGTGGCATTGCAAGAATCGAAGAGACGATCTCCCGTGCCCAAAATGAGAATGTAAACAATTTTGAGAATTTTTCTAAACAACATTAACGTTAAGTCGAGAGGTTCTCTTACCAATGATATAATTAATCAAGTAGACTCACTTCACACGAATCACACCCTTGAACCAACTTAACATGATTAACCCATCACTGAATATCAGTGTTAAAATTCATATTTAGTAAACATAATGTCATACATAAATTTTTATACGACCTCCGTAACAAACTATATTCATAGGGTCTGAGATAACTGATTATTACACTAAATTAATTGATTTAAGATTTTAATGCAAAATCAATTAATTTGATAAAATAATTTTGTTGTATCAATATGTTTATGATTTAGTTGGAAAAAGGTTTAGATAAGTTGAGTTGAGTTGAATATTTTTAAGATTCAAAATCAATTATGCCAAATTCAAACTCATTGGCTTTATAATAGATTGCTGGATTAGGTTTATAATTTCTGCTTTTATTGTTCGTTCATCCATCCTCATAAATTTTCATACTTTAAACCTATCTTTGCACCAAAGTTTTTTATTATACCATTTTAGCGGTTCCTCTAAATCGAACATGAAGCAAAAATTAGTTAAATATAAAAATTCATATACATGTTTATATTAAATGGATATATATGCAAATTAAATATAAAAATATAGGTATAAATTGTATGGTTAAAATTTATGACTATTAAATCAAACATATTACCTAATATAATATTAATATTATATTATTCATTTATTTTCACTAAATGTTTATAAATGTTATATATATTTAAATAGAATTAGTAGCAGACATCTAGATTTGGACGTGGATTACATAATTGCCTATTCATGCATCCAAATTTTGTTTCTAACAAATATGGATGTAGATTTGAATATTAGTTAGGCACCCCAAGTTTTATCGTATCCAAATAGGTTCAAATACAAATGGACTTAGATGTACATTATTTAGACATTAATTATCCTACAACGACCATAATGTTTGCCATTGAATATTTTTCAAGTTTTTATACCTTTAAAAAATAATAGCATTTTAAATATTGGTTTTCCCCTGCAAATAATGAGTACAATTATATCAATTATAAAAAAAATGAGTACAGCATGTGGAATTATCACTGTACCGCTGTTAGGGATGGCCCTTAAAAAATTCAAGGGAAAAATTTCATTGCCTTCCTTTTTTTAAGTCGTTTTAAAAAAAGATCTACATAAGAGCGTGCAAAATTCTGTCACTCTGTGACTGTGATGCGCTACCTCAACCGGGGCACCCTTTAAACAGCCACCATAATAACACTGATAACAATAAGCTTGGCCAACCCCAGAGCAGAAACATCTCCACCACAGTTCAGGTAAGCTCATTGCATATTAGTTCGGCTAACGTAAGTACAGTACAGTTTAAATGGAATAGAACAGTAAATTTTGATCACCGTGGATACAAATAAAGAACTCTTTATATGCCAAAAAGTTTTTCTATTATGAATAGGCGAAGTAGGATTGTGATTGTTACCTAGACATCTCCTACCATATCTTCTTATATTGGGTTCACATGTGAACTGGACATATATTTATGTACACAGATATCAAGTCAGCTATTTACAGGCAGTGCAATTGGAGGCGTCACTGCTCCACAATCTCAGGATGAAGCTGGCCTTGGCCGGTGTTTGTTGGCGTTCAAAAACCGGACATACTCTTTCTGCAGCATCACCCCACCATTGGTCGGATCAAAGCTGCATCTGTAGAAGCTGGAAAAAAGAACAGGATATAAATAGTGCAATCAAACTAAGAATTAAATAAATAAAACCTTAGTTTCCAAAAGGATAACCCCAGTTCTGGTGGAACCCACACATCAACTAACTAAATCCACGTTAGTCATAAAGACAAAGGTACAACATGTTTCATTCATATCCACATTCTTTTCAAACATCCAATATGAAGCTTTTCTCCTGTCGCTTTATCTGCCAAAATATGAAATGTATATAGGCTGAAGCCTAAGTAGGGCAATTAAATCCACTGAAAACTTGCCATATTATGCAATCCCTGAATAAACAGGATTTGTAAATCAAACATGTAATTGAGTACTTATTGCTAAAGAATTCAACTGAATATCAATATACGAGACTCAAGGTTTTTCCTCGCAAAGGAGAATTAGAGGGGAGTAAGCATAGAATCATGGAGTTTCTGCAGAATCCAATGCAAGAAGTCAAGTTAGTGGTTTTATTGAATTTTCTTAAATTTCCTCTCAAGTTAGGATGAGATGGAACCAAGCATGCAATATTGGAATTTCTTGTAGAAGTCAATGAAACAGGTTAGATTAAGGAAGGTAAGCAAGATATTAGAACTGAAAGTCTACTTCTTTCTTCTAAATCATCATAGTGCATATCTAAGTAGTACGATAGTTCTGCACTAAAATTAGAATTATGACAAGCCATTGTCAAATTAGGAATGCTCAAGAGAGCAAGAAGGGTCTTATGAATGAGTAGATACGGTAATCCATCCAATCATTTAGTTATCTACTTGACTGACTCACTACAGCAAAACCAGGTTTCCATGGCAGGCCACAATAAGATATTGCTCAAAAAAGGGCTCAATAGAAAATCTGATCATCTTATTATCAAATTTCTATGCTCAAATCTAAAGTGAGATAAATATAATTGAAGTTACTCTAGCATTCATATAGTGACTGGCAGTAAGCGGATACTTGCATGTATAGAAATTTAAACACTATAGATGTCGACTCAGAAATCCAAAAAAAAAAAAAAAACAGAAGGCCAAGCCAAAGGATCAATACCTGCCATCCATTCCAACAATTATAACAGTGTTTTGAGCTCCAAATGCAACAATATAACGAGTAACTTCTGGTAAGTGGAACTGAGCAAATGACCATTCAGAACTAAAGTACTTTGGCAACACTCCTGCAAAATATTAGTACATGTGAGATTAATCTCATTCCTTTCACCAAATCTCTGCATGCTTATAGGCAATGCCAACAAATAAAATAAGATATATATGTGCAATTGAAACCTCAAATCTCAGCATATTACTTTTTCAAAGCTTGACGAAACAAAACCAATATCTTTAAATTCCGTTGCAAGATAAGCTTGTCAGGAATTAACAGCTCAAACCCATCATAGAATCAACAAAGTTTGTTCAGACTTCCAAGAAAAGAAAATACTAAGGAGAAATTAAGTGTATATCACTATATGTAAGCATTTTCTACAAAGAGACTTTCAGGGGAATGCTGCCATGAAATGAAACTAGACTGACTTGAGTTCATTTTTTTTCAACTTAACTCAACTCATCTAAGCCTTTTCCTAATTACATAGGGATGGCTACATGAATCTGCTTCCTCCACTCTGCTCTATTCAGGACTAAGTCGGCATTCAAATTACAAATAGTTATATCTTTTTTAATTATTTCTATCCATATTAGTTTAGGTCTACCTCTACTTCTATCCTTGCTATGGATTGTTAAAAGATCACTCTTTCTACCTGAAGCATCTAAAGGTCTTTGTTGTATATGTCCAAACCACCGTAATCGATTTTTCTCATTTTATCTTCAATTGGGGCTACTCCTATCATTTCTCTTATATATTTATTTCTAATTCTATATTTTAAAGTTTTACCACATATTCATCTTAACATGCACATTTCTATTACACTTAATTTATTCATATGTTGTTTTAGTATTGCCCAATACTCTGTTCCATATAGCAGTTTTATAGAATTTTCCTTTCAATTTTAACAGGATGCATCAATCATACAATACTTCTAAAGTACTCCTCCATTTAATCTATCCTGCTTAATCGACTATACAATACATTTTTTCTGATGATTTAAAATGAAGGAAAAGCAAAAATCTTCTAGACCTTAGGGATCAGCCAACCAATTTATTTGCTTTCATGCGGACACAAGACTCATAGATTATAAACACTAGTCTTAAGGAACATCAGATTCACTGACTAAGACAGTTTTTCCAGCAAAGCCAGGCAAAAATGAATAATGTAACAAAAATAAAATGATGCTTTTATTCAAAATTTCAAATACTTCACCTCTTATTAAAGATATAAGCTAAAGAGAGAAAAGGATCCCAACAATAATTTTGTCCCCTCACCTTTCATAAAAGACAATGACGAGCTGGTGTTGGCACCAGTATTTGGAGATATAAGGGCATCAAGAGAAGTAGAAGAGTTTTGATGAACCATTCCTGGACCTTGAGCAGCAGCATGATGGTCCAATGCATCCTCTCCTGCCACTCTGACTCTAAGACTAAATATATGGACAGTTCCTTTATCACTGGACACTGCCAGCCACTGTACATTTGGAGACAGAGTTATGCTATATATATCAGCTCTGTCTAGTCCTCTACGTACCTGCGTTACAGGTCCACAGATATTAATAATACATATGTCATTTAGAATATGGAGAAGTTGGAAGGCGTTAGCCAAAAAAAAAATTACAGTGGCATAGATTTATGCTTGATTTGATAAGAAGCTGGCAAATGTAACGAAAATATGATCCAGAATTACAAGGTGATTTTGAAGTTACATATGTGGTTCAAAATTGATAAGACATTAAATTTATTTTATTTCATTAACAACAATGTAAGCCAGGCTTTGGCTGGAGATGTATTAAGATCAACTTAGCTTAGCAATGGCCAGGCACTAGGCAATTTTGTTTTACTTCCTAGAAAAAGCACATTTCAAACTATCCATGTTACTATATATCCAGCTCAAATTGAGCATCTTTGATGTCCTTTCTCATCACCATGACCTTATAGAAGGACAGTGAGGCTCAAAGGAAAGATATTACAAAGACGAGACCGTGTGATCCACATGGAACATGAAACTTTAGAATAGTTCATTCAAACCATACACACATATCCATATATATATATAGAGAGAGAGAGAGAGATTTGGCTATATTCGAACGTAGTCAAGTCCAAAATCTGGCAATCTTCTCCACCTTTGGATCCACATTGATCTCGGAGCCACCCCACCTTTTTCACCTTTTTCATCTTTAAGATCCGTGAACTATATGAATTCAAAGATGGGGAAGGTGATCGAATCTAAGCTTGACTACATTCGAATGTAGTCAAATCTATACACACACACACACTATATTTAGTTAATTTATTTCCTGAAGATTATACTTAAATGATTCACCCACTATTCCAAGTTGGCATTCAACTATATGAGGATATTATTACGTAAAACCATATAATTTATGAAAAATACACACCAGAGGACTTTTTCATGTAAAACAAGCAATTATCCCAATCACAATAAGCATAACAAGGCACACAACCACAAATCCATCAGTATGCCTCTCATCCTATTTGCCCACCAAACTAGCACTTGCAGCTCAAAAATCAAGTTAACAAAATGAAAGAATTTGATTTTTGGCCATCCTAAATGTAAAACAAGCTTGATCCTGAGTACTAGTTTTCATTTGTCAAGATTTTTGTGTCATCACCTTCCCAGATAACTACAAGCATAATCTAGAATATATCCATGATGATTGAAGCAGCTTTCACATCAATTAATTTTGCTAAGCTCGGTCGGGGTCACATTGTTACTCCCAGGCATAGGATCAAATCAAGGATTACTAGATTCTCTTTATATATTTTAGAAATATGGAAAAATGCAAAGAATTTTGTAAGATAGAAAACATGAGTCCACTATGGATCTCAATGGACGGAGTGTACAAGAACAAGAAAAAACATGTAGGAAACCATGTTTCCAGTTTCCACAACAACAAACAAGCAGATAGTATATTCATAGCTGCCATGTTTGGCAATACTGAAACCTTGTTAGAAGTTATTTTCAGCACAATTGTGGATTGAATATTAAAAGTGGAGAGGACTGATGCTAGAGATTATCCAAGATCTTTGGACAAGGACATCGGATAGGATAATGCCACACATGTCCTAGAACATTCACTAATTCAGCTGTAACTTAAGCTCATGGAAACATATGGTTGCCTCCACACAAACTCAGATGAGTTTTAGGCCATGTTGGACGGCATGGACTGAAGCAAACAGATGTGCAAGTGCACATGCACACAGATACATGCATACACATGTGTATGTATGTGTATGTACATACATGTGTATGTATGTACATATGTATCTCTCTCTTTCTCTCTGTCTTTTTTTTTTTTGGGTTTTGGTTTTTTTTTTTTTTTTTTGGGGGGGGGGGGGGGGGTGGGGTTCCTGTGCCTTTACCCATATGCATCCTTATCAAACAACTTCTATCAGTCTTCATCCATTGATTTATGCGATAGCCTGTCAGATCTCTACCTAAGCAATTCCTTTGGCAGGGCCTACGTTTAGTAGTTTCCTTGGATGTTGATGCCCATCTTTCACCAATCACACCATCTTTAGATGCAATCATCATTCTTACACATCTCTGCTGATCAGTGCACATCTATTTCTTCTCTCAATCTCCACCAGTATCACCTACTTTGTCAGGTTGTCTTGGTTGGATTGCATTTTGAAAATAATGCCCAGGAGGTTTCATTTCAAATCAGGTGAGTGACATAAAATCAAAAACTAAGTGCAATTTGAAACACCTCTTTAAAATCTAAAAAGGTGTTTACTGAGTTGAAGAAGAAAACAATTGTTTGCAAGAAATCAAGTTAAACAAATAACTTTATAATGCCTAACTAGATGCATCATGTTATAATTTTTCTAATTTTCTGCCCAAATTCAAAGAAAATTACATTAGAGAGTCCTTTTTGAGTTCTTACTTGAAGGAGCAAGTGTCCAAGCTTAATTTGAGGAAAAAGGGGAAGACATCGAGATTTTCTTAATAAATATCATCCAATAGCAACAAAGAGAAAATGATGTAGCAGTACTATGGAAAATGCAATCCAAACAACTCATGAAGAAGGAAAACAATAGAGAGATACTCTGATGAACGGATGACAGGAACACCCAAATAAGGGTTAGATCTGCAAGCCAAGCAGTATAATATAAAAAGAGGCCTCATCATTACAGAAGAGTAGAGAAGAAGGGAGTAGGTTAAGACAAAACATATCAGAAGAGTGAAAAGCTTTAATACACCAGACAAAAATAATTAAAAATTCAATTTATGTGCAATGAAAACAAATTATTATGAGAAACACTGACAAAGAACATTTTCTCAGAATTATGGAATTTATTGGACAAAGACACACTATAATAAATGAAAAGTTCCCAGACTTGCAAAATAGTTTCCCATTTCTAAATGAACTAATGTTACATATCTAAACAGACTCAGCAAGCATAATTATGATGCAAAATTATACACTATATCTTCATTGATAATGTAAAGGTATGACTAACTATTTTATAACTACTAGAGCACTGCAGTTATTCCTCGAAGTGCACTACCTCCCAGTCCTAGCAAAAATATTTAAATCAATAATAAGTATTGACGAGTAACTTGATAAATGTAGGCCAGCATGATACCCAATAGTTCATAGAGTAGCTTTGACAAGAACACCCATAAATTCTACTTAAGCAATAACAAAAGGCACCCTTTTCAAAGGCTTTCAAAGTCTTAATTAATATTCAATTACAGGAGTTAAGGCCCGATTATTTAAATAAGCAACAAGAAGGCACCAAGGAAAAGGATACCAGGAAAAGGATACCAAGAAAAGGATCATCTAATTCATTCATCAGTAAAATATTAACCTAGATTCAAAATGTTGAATTAATTCATAATCTTCATAATTGACTCTTCAGTGACCGCAAAGTTTGCTTCACATGCCAGGTGATGTGATATAATATGTTTATTATCCCTTTTTCCCGCATGATTTAAAATAGTTTATTTGTAATTATTTTTAAAGGTCTTACCAACTGAGAATCAGCAATGGCATCTAGTGCTTGCTGATCAAACATTTCACAATGCCTGTTGTATGGGTATTTTGAGGGACAGCAATGAAGCAAAGCAAGCATCGGAGGAGGTACCTCCATATCCCTACCCATCAGAAAAATTTATATCCATACCCACACTTTCCTACTATGGTATACAATTTTGTATCTATACCCATACTTATAAAGATTATGTAATATTCATATCCACCTTGTTACCCGTACCCACTCCATACCCCTCACCTGTTTTAGGGTTCATTTCATTTGTTTTATGGCTTTTCTAATTTTTTTCTTTCAAATTTCAATTCTAAGTATAGGGCTAAAGTAATTGCAGGCTGCTTTCTTTTTTTTATTTCAAGCTAGACAAATGGATCAGACTCTGAGACATTATGGTCTATGATTACTTGTAAAGTTTTTTATTGAAACTTTGAAACTATATTAATAAGGGTAATTAACTAAATTTACTAATGGGTATAATGGGCATGGGGTAGAGTTGGTCAGGGTGGGGTAGGGATATCTTTACATCCATACCCACCCTATACCTATATGAGTGTTGCCACGTATCCCCATACCCATATTCGTACCTATTTTTTGACCTTTGTACCTATTTTTTGACCTCCATATCCATTTCAAATGACGCGAAGGTGGGCAAGCACCCGTGGGTTCAGAGGAAATTGCCATCCCTTGGTATTTTATAAAGAAAAGTTCTCTTGTCTATCCACATGCATCATTAATTCATTGAAGAAACTAAGACTCATGCATTGCTTACATTTGCAACTAGCTATGATTAACAAGAATATGTCAATGTTTTCCACAGATTTACTTTTCTTTTGCAAGCTAAGAAATGAAACTATGTTGCTAAAAGTATCCATGGTGTAATTTGATCCAAGTAATCTGCACTACTAACAGTGCAATGTAATAATGGCCATATTATGCACAATAGTAAAAATGTGACCATTTATATCAAATGAAAAACCTGTAAAAATTATCAGCAGATGGATATCCAGAAAAGAGATGGCATATATACCAAAGACAAAATCATGAGAACTTTCCTAAATTTTTCCCATTGATTTGACATTGAAATGAAATATGAAACTTTCTTCTTTAAAAAAAGTCACACATTCAATATATTTAAAATCAGAAAAATCATAGGTATCATAATGGCAGTCAAACTATATGATGTTGAATCATTGAATTCAGCAATAACATTGTAAATCAATAAACTACTACCATCAAAACATCTTTTGATATTGCAAATAAAGGATGGCCATGAAAATAAATGTTCCTGCACCAACAAATTCTCTGGTGTCAGATTTATGAATCATTTATTCTTATTCATTTATTTAAAGAAGCTTAGTTGCTGCAAGCACCACATTCCACAAAGCCTTTTGCCTTTCTTAAAACTCGTGGTCACATTTTCTTGGCTAGTCTCCTTTTTGCTGACTTTTTCATTCATGCACAACCCATCTCTATTGGTTATCTCCTTTGTCTTATGTTAATATTACTCATGTACTTCCTAATGCAATCCTCATCTGTCTTAGCAATCACCAATTATAGTACAGTATCATTGCCTGCATTTTGCATGCTTAAACTTTCATTTCAGCGGAACATTGTGAGCTATACAACTTGCATATTGACTCGTATAATTTCTATATAAGGCATGTATTGCATGTATGACACCTTATCGATGCAACTATGCACTTCAATTCCCAGATCTAATTCTATTAGTAATCCAAGTTGGCTGATCTTTCAGCTATTGATTTCATGCAGAGCCTCACATTCTAATCTATTTAAATTGTACTATCATTTATATACCTTTTTTTTCCATTTTTATTATGATTCAAACTTAACCAACCTTCTCATTTCAAAAATTTAAATCGCATCCACTGTATATGCCATAAGATGACTTCCTTGTGAACACCAACAATAATTTCATTGAAATTGCAGGGAGGAAAAGGATTTCGAGGGAATGCTAGGCTCGGTATTGAATGTTCCCTTGTGTTGCTACAACTATTTCTAGCAATTGTTATTGCTCCTCCTTGCATGACCTTGACAATTTCAAAATGCCCTTATACACCCTCCTTTTCAGCATCTTCTACTATTCTACAGCACACTTCATCGAAGTCATGATCATGCACACGGCCCATAACTTCTCTTTAATCTTTCCCTGAATTTCTAAGGGAAAAAAAAAAGAATATTTTGGTTCACCATTCACTCAAGAAAAAGATATTAACATCACTGAGCACAGAGTGTTAGCGTGACACGAAAAAGATATCATTGGTTGAGATGATAGGTAGGACGGGATTGAAGGGAAGATTTCTATGAAGAAAGGGTTTGGCAAAGAAGACCTCTTGTACTCTCTTCTCCAAAAATAGCTAATTAAAGTATGGCCAAATAAGCATAAAAAGAAGGGAGAGGAGAGAATAAACCTAGTATCTCTTCTTTCGAAAACCGTTTGCTTCTTTGTATCCCGTCGCCAGTGAGCTCAGCGAGCCCTCTCAAGCTTCTAAGAGCTACGACTGCTTCTGATTCTGACCGCAATATACAAAGAATACTAATCAAAAGCGATAAACAAAGCATCAAATTAAAAGTAAAACCAAAACCACATGGACTGGTAAAGGAATTAGATAGCCTTGGAACTTTGGGAGGCCAATAATATTGGATCGAGCACAATTCTTACCAGAAATCGCTCAAAAGAACATGGCAAGGTAAAAAGAAATCAACTTTGGAATTGATACCAAGGATTTTTTCATAGAATTCTAAGATCTATCCGGGAATTTGAAAGCAATAAGGAATGAAGGCTTACAGTCGATATCTAGGGTTGAAATCCGTTGTCAAAGGGGGGAAATCTTCTCTGGATTCCGATGAGGATTTCGGAGGATTTAGGGTTTTAGTACTTCGGCTAAAGCTGAATCCGATCGGTCCGGTCCGACACTCCATACGCAGCCCGAATCGAATTTATAGTCCAATCTACTCTTCTGTAATGTTGTAAAGAGCGGTTTGAACCGAACCCTATTCTTCGATGACTAAAATTTTCACATCAATGAGGGATTATGAGTGGATGAAAATAAATCAATCAACCCAAACCGATTCTATCATTCATAATTGTGCAATATATTTTGCAATTTATTTATGGTTCATTCATTAATAAGTTTAGAAATCTTTGATTGTTATAAGCCAATGGTATCCATATATTTTTTACTAGTTTTTTTTTTTGCTTCTTCCCATATTTATTATTGTTTTTGTTGGGTTTTTTTCCATGTAGATTTAAAAAAAAATTAATAAACATTTTTTTCCAAAATTCAAAGTTTTATATTTGGTAAGGTTATTTTCAAATATTCAACTTATAATGATAATTTAAGGTTAGCAGCATTGTATGCTTATCAAGCCCCTAAATATTTGTGTATAATTTATTAAATAAGAATGATATTGCTCTATATGTTGATAATTTTGTTTACTCATTGCTGCATCCATAGTACAACATTGTTTTGGCTTTGGCTGGAACCAAGGGTTGTAAATAATATTGACATGTATGGGCCATTGGTTGGTGAGGTATATTTTATATAGTGGTATGTGCTGTACTAACATAATGCATGAGCTGGCATAAGCCCAATGGCATTGCCATTTTTGTCCCGAATTTATTTTTTCCCTATTTTAATTTGTATTGTTCTAATGGTTGTTCTAGCTAGGTGGATCATGTTTGATGCATTAAAATACCTCCTAACTTTAAACCAATAGGAAAAAAAAGGGTATAACAACACCTTGAAGCTTGGTATTAATTACTATGTAGTGGGGCTGATTTTAGCTAGGTATAGTAATTCAAGGGTGTTAGATACCAATTCCTAGTCGCTATAGTACTTGCTGGCTGGTATGGGGTGATACTCTTGACTCTTTGGTCCATTTTTCATGCTAGAAACATTACATTGCACATGACTTCCACATGTCTCCTTAGCCTATAGCTCAATTGGTGGTGATGGTGATGGTAATAGTAATTGGTACAAGTCTCATTTGCATGATGATTCTTTTATATTCTTTGTTGGCCCTATTATATGATTTTTTTGACATAGATGATAGATATGGAAGTATATCGACAAAGGTTCTAGGCTTATGATAAAAAAAGAGATGTGCCACTATTTTGTTGGCCTCATCCAACCAATTTTGCACAAAAATAATAATAGATACGACATTCAGTATATATTTTTTTACGTTTTGTTCCTAGGTTTCAATACCCCCACGATGTGTGTGTACGATTTATTAGGTTAGAAATTAGAGACCAATACTTCTAGGCACCGATGAAAAAACCTTAATGAAGAGGCCTCTCACATGCGAAATAACCAATCCAACTAGGTGTATGTCACCCAAGCTCTAGAGGTCAAGACCTTTTCAATAGAAGAATAATTCTTTTTCTATGCTAGTTTAGCTAGTGTGCTTGGCAATGGATGGCAACAAAGTCGGGCGGGACCCCAATCCCCACTCCCGTCTTTGATAAAGGAAATAATCCATATCCCATTCGATCCCCATACCCATTCCCATCCCTTCCTGTAGGGAATGATAAATTTTTGTCTCTTCTCCATCCCCCTCCTATCCCTACCTTGCTTTGTCCTTAATAACATATACGAATTTTTAGAAAAAATTATGAGTGTAATTTGTAGATATAAAAATATATAACGGTTCTATAATATTTAAATATAAAGCTAAGATAAGGTAGAGGTGGATGGAGATATAGTTATTTTCGTTTCTACCCCATCCTTGCTAGTGAGTAAAAAATAATCTATATCCTGCAAAAGGTGGAGAATCCCTGCCTTGAATGAGGTGGGTCCCTACTTTATGATTTGAAATTGCCATCCCTATGTATAGCCTTCTTTATGGTGAAAGGTGTTTAAGAACTTATGCTGATGTGCGTTTAGTTATACTTTAATTATTACAAGATAGATCTTGAATACTTATATATGGCCAAGGAATCCAAATAATATCTCCTGACTAGTCTTTTTATGTGAGGTCCTAAATTACTAAAAATAAAATCAAAGCAGACCTAATCCGTGGCCCGTGTGGATGCGGAACATTGTAAACGAGCTCTTTTGAGACTAACAATGAGCTAATCATGACTTTGGTGATTGGATTTGGATGTGAACCATTAACCTGGCAGGGACATTAGGATAGTAGGGATACAGGACTTAAATTGGGGGAGGAAGGGGGTATGTGAGGGCATGTGTAGGTGTGTGTTTAGTCTTACATTGGCTATGCAACAAGTAAATTTTGGATGTATCTAAAAGATTAAGGAATCTAATTAATACCTTTCAGCTAGCATTTTTTGACGAAGTCTTGGGTTGCTGCAAATTGAGGCTCTTTGGGTTGCCACGGCTGATCATGGTGTTTGTGATTGAATTTGATTGAATATATACATTTAGGATGGTGAGGATGCTATTGCTTAAAT